>JAQGCS010001049.1:0-15968 GCA_034702105.1 Fuscozetes fuscipes
TCTCTCTCTCTCTCTCTCTCTCTCTCTCTCTCTCTCTCTCTCTCTCTCTCTCTCTCTCTTTATTAATCATATTTAATATGATTTTTATGAATTTTACGCTCCATTTCTCCGACACTTTTTCAAACTTTTGTGCAATAAATTTATGTTTTATTTTTGGAATAATTTGAATAAAAATCAAAAAATATTTATATATATTTCCTATCCTTTGTGAGAGTATTAGGTCATTTTATGATTTTTTCATCAAACAACAGCTCAATAAAACCCTGGATTCAATTCAATGAACAATTGTACAAACATCTACTGATATTGTCTGTCGAGTCAGTGATGGGAAGAGGGGGAAACAAATAATAAATGACCAAACTATGCTGTATAAACAACTAGGAACTTAAACGTATTTTAATACTAACATGCTAACTTTCCTGATCATGTTGTAAAATCAAAACATTCCTCTGATCAACCCTGGCATTGTTTACTTTGCACATCATTGATGCAGATTTGATTCAAGGATAATATAATAGCTGTCATTTTGAGCCAATTCTATGTTCAAATAGATTTTCAATTAGTGTTAAACACAATTCAATTACGACTCGAATAGACTTTTATTTTTATTCTATTCTGCAAAATATCGACAGAATGGCAAACATTTTGCAAACTTTACTTGTTTCGACTGGAGTTGTGCTCGAGCTGGTCTTTTGTGGAGTTCTTCATGATTTGGTTGATGTGCGTAAGTCTTAAGAATATTCTTAACTTGCAATTCAAGAATTTAATGGACTATTAATTCAAAAATATTATGTGAACTCTATTTTAGCAAAATATGAATTTCTTAATGCTTTTCATAGGAATTCATGATTGCAGAGCTCTTCCCCCGCTTTCCTCTCATTGTGTAGGATCATTTATCTTAAATTTACATTTTTAGAATATTTTTCACAACAAAAGAGAAAAATAATCCTTTTGTTTTCGTGAATGTGCAAGCAACTTTCAATAAACTTTTAAATAATTCATAACTATTTACCCTCAACTTTGATCATCTTGCACATTTAAACTCTGTTTTGGAATTCAAAATCAATTTTAATGTAAAGTTCTTACTAAATTTTATTTATGACCTAGTAAATAAATTTATAAACTTTTTGGTTAAATTTTTTTTAGAAAATATAGCTTTTTATCAATATCTCAATAACTGAACGGCTCTTACATTGAAATGATTTTGGTATTCAAAAGGGGATCAAATTTTTAAATTTCATTTCATGTCTTGAGTCGAAAGTCAACTCAAAGATAACTTTGAGAAAAATTTGATTTCATCCATGCATTCCATATTGCAAGAGGATATTCTTCAAAATTATTTCGGCTTTGAATTAAATATATAAACCAAAACTTTTTTGTGAATATTCATTTTTGATAAAAACATTTTATTTGAAGCAGTGATGCGCAAGGTAATCGCACAGAAACATTTATACTATTAAATTAATACATTGATTATTCTATAAAATTTAAAAATGTTTCTAATAGTGTGGAACAGAATAATAGGCATTCCTTTTCGTGTCAATAGATATTACAGCCTCTCCTCGCAATGCTTTTCAAACTAGCATAAAGTTTTATCTCAAACTTCACAAAATAGAACAAGGATAGAATTAGTGGTTTACGTCTATCTGCTTCAGAGGGGAACAAGGGCAAAATAATGGATTTTCAGAAAAGAAAACTCTAAGAAATTTATAGATTAATAAGATGTAATTTTCCAAAACTACCTGGCTCAGGCAATAAGAGCTACTACCCCCTGCATATCCCTTGATAAAATAATTAAAGACTAAATTGTATGGTACTTATAAAAATTCCGTACATATGTTTATGGAAACTATTTGTTAAATCACCTTGCGCATCAATGATCACAAGTAAAAACAAAACTGTCTATGCTCACTCCTTAATAAAAACAAAAAAACAAACAAATTGTTTGACTCAGATTACAATCGCCTCAAGAATACTAAGAAATGCTTTGTCTAAAAGCGATTAAATCTAATGAAAGCCACTCTATTATTATTATTATTAAAAGGTGGAAATAACGCCATCCGTGAGATCAGGATCCTTTACACACCGCTACACACATCTGATCAAAGAGGACCGTATGAGTTGATTAGAGGGCGGCCTATGTTTGCTGAAGTAGACTTCGTGCCGCGTAATAAGCCATAGCTTCGCAATTCATAACTCAATTATTAAAATGCTTTTTATTTACTCAATTGATAGGATATATACCACAACTGACTCACGATTTGGCCGTATCTGTCATATTGCCCAAGCAAATAAGAAGTTCGGGCTCAGGTGGTCCTTGGGTTTTAGGCTGGCATCAGGAAAAGTTTGAAATACCAGCATGCAGGCTTTGCACGAATTATAATAGCTCTTATACAATACCTGTGACGATATTTCTACCTGATGATGGCTGGTGTCCGCAGGTTGGTTTTCCTTGTTTGCTAGATAAAGATGATAAATGACCTATTTGAATAAGAAGCCGCACATTTATGTTGACGTATATTTACTCCTACTAGGTGTAAACAATGTAGTGAAACGTCTATTCCCAATGATACTTGATTGTTATTTATAGCTTGTCAATTTGGTCAGAGACTTTTGCTCGAAACAGAATAGTAGATTCAAACGAACAAATTAGTGAACAAATTCTGTATTCAATTATGAAGCAATAAAAACATTTTGCCAAATCCTAAGAAGACCTACTAAATGTGCTGTGCGATAATGTTGTCATCCTATTTGGCTCTAGTAATTAGTTTTTCATTATTTCAAATCAATTAGGCTTTTATTTATTGAAAACCTTTCTTAAAATAGTTTGTATTGAACTCAAATCGAAGTCAAATTTTATCCATTAACTGCTGGTTTCCCAACAAAGAGTGGGCGGGCGTCAGTCACTTATTTGAACTTAGTAGATTGAAGATCATTAAATAATAATAATGAAATCTGGATAAACATAGTTTAAGAACCCCTAAATAAAATATCCCTGAGCAAGTTTTCATTACATACATGTATTTTCTCGTACCCTTGGCAATCATGGATTAATTGAAATCCACTATATTTACAGAGAATTAATGTAAATAAGAATTAATCAGTCATTTAATTAGATCCTAGTAATAAATTAATTAACAGTCTGTCCGTTTGAAATGGTCCGGTGCCTACGGGTTGGAAAGTGGAGGCATTGCCTAAGGTTCCCACAGCAACCGACAACACAGATATGATAATTGGGGTGAGCATCGATGAGAAAGCACAAATTACCATTGTCAACTCTGATACCTCTATCAAGTGCAAAAATGTTAATGAGCGGTTTAATTATACCTCGCCAATAAAGTTTTGACTGTACTTAAATGTTATCCAAGAGCTTAAAAGATTCATTAATTAAATTTTTTGTTTAATTTTGTACTACTTTTGATACCTTTCCTCACTTTTGAATGAGATTTTTATTATAGAGTTTTTTTTTAATTCTCTTTAGATATGAGTTTTAATTAATTGAGAGAACAGTTTATTGAGTTATCTCTTGAAGTGACGAATAAAAGGATCCAACGGTGAGGTAGTGCTCAACAGAATATTGTTGTTTTTGGTTTTCTTCTTCAAGTTTTTATTGAATTTTCTCAATCTACCCCGAGAAGTCTTTTCTAAGTTGGATCAGTGTTAGATAAACAGTAGTGCTAGTTTCAATTTATCTGGGTATTTATACCACGTTGACTTTCAATTGGCTTTTTCCTACACAATATAATACAAGTCATTTGAAGGTAAAGGTTTGACAAGATCCGGAATGCTAAATTAATCTGTCAGTGTTCTTGATCAAATATTCTAGGATAAAAAGATTAGCTTTTCTTCTGGGTTTATATACTAAGGTAGACCTGCTGATGGTTCTAGATTAGACAGAGAAAATAAATTATATAAAAAATGAAGGCTGGTTAGATAAAGAAGTTTATTAATATATAAAATTGATCCTTAATTAGATTTTATCTATGAATAGCTGTAATTTTCTATTGACTGAATTGAGTAAGATGAAACGTTAAAAAAAACATTTATTTCACAAAGTGAAGTGTAGGTTCATTTTTGTGATTTTTTTATGAATTCTGAATTGTTTATTGATTTTTTCACAAACACTCTGTTTGTCGACAATATCATGAAATTGAAGTTTTCATCGAAAGGCTGTCCACAAGTTTTTGTGTCGAGATATCAATAATTCTATTATCGATACTTAGAATCTCGAAATTCGATATAAATTCCAGCCATTGATGAAAATATACATTCAATAGATGTTATTTCAACCAAAATAGCGGTTCAATTGAATTATTAGTGAATTTGTTTCGTTAGACTTTTTCTTTGCAATCATTATCTGAGTATCAGATCTAGAATTTGATGATTTGGTTTAGTTTTCCGAATAAATTCAATTTAATGGCATATTCTACGAATAATACTCTTTTCCAGCTTTGCAGGATAAATAGCTGGCATTTTTTGGCTCTTGCAATACAACAATAAAAAACATTAGAAAAGTTCAATATTTACTGATCTGATTGGAGAGTAGCCTAAGGTTTGGCAAAATAATGACTTCTGATCTCAAACTTTTCACTACGTTTGCAGTGATGCGCAAAAACATTGAAAGGTTATCCTCTGGTGGCTTCACAAATATATGCTCAGTGAAAACCTCCCTAGGTTATTTCCAAAAATAAGAAATTCAATTTTTCAATGAATGAGTTATTTTATATCAGACTAGTTTATGGGCATATTTTTCTGATCTGCTCAATTTGATTTAAAGCATTTGTTGATTTCTAAGTCAGCAAGATAATTTATCATTTGATTTGTCATATGAAATGATTGTGCTCCATTTGTGGTCTTTCTGGACATCAACGAAATTAAACAGAAACAAAAGAAAATTCAACAATCAATTCTTTGGAGGTTATGTTTTACACCCGAAACAAATTGTTAATTAAGACAATCGAATGTTTTGTTTGCTCTTCGGTTTAATTATTCGGAGGAATTTCATCTATCAATAGTTGAAAGAATCGCCGATTTGTTTATCTGGCTGAAAACGGCTTAATCTTTTGAAATAATAAACTAATTAATTGAGCGTAGATTAGTTGCATTGTCTTTTGACGCAACGTTTAATTAGCAAGTTAAATTTTTAAATCATTAGAACTGTATAGGATTTAAGAACAAATGACAATTTTTAGGATGTGTAGGATATTATTATTCTTGTGACAATTGTATGAGTGGGTGTGCGTTTAGGCGAACGACTTTTTACAGGTAAACACTTTACAATAGAAGCGTTGGCCATGGATAATTTGATGAGTTACAGCTGGATTCTTTATTTTTTTCCTCTAGCAGGACATTTTAATTAATTTGTCCAAATGGAAAACTTCTAGGAATAGATATTTTATATTTTGATTAATGATAGGAAAGAGTCGTTTGATATCATGTTTTGATATATAGTGTATTTTTCAATTTACAATTTCGATTTTGAATGATCAATCAAAATTGATTGTCTCTCGTTTTTCAAAGTATATCTATTTTGAGGAATTATTTACTTTGTTTTAGTATTATCAAGGGAGTTCAACGAATAGATGATTTATTTTTTTAATGATGCTCATAATTTTTTTAACATGCTCGCCTAAGTTACAAATACATATATTGTCTCAAATATGAGTAAAAATGGCGACAGCAATCTTGGTGGTCTTTAGATGATCACTTAAAATCTTATGTATCATGTAAAATTTTATAGAGAGTGTGTGAGTGGCCTCTATTTTTGCAAGACTTGGATCTGTCGAATAGGGATTACTGTTTAAAATCAGGGATGGCCAAGCTTTTCGGCTCTAGGGCTCTATGATCAAAAGGTGGTGGTTGATCAAAATTTTTCTAGGGGGAGTCTAGGGGGTAGTGTTTTAAATTTGCCGCCAAACAAATTGCAAATACGAACCGCCTTGCTTCGCTTGACAAAAACACACAGCTTGAGCTTTTTTCCAAAATGCGAGCTGCCTCGCTTCGCTCGGCGGCCAGGGGTGTATACCTGCAATGTTAAATTTTCGAAAAATTCTAGGGGGGAGGGTAAAGTCAAAGTTTTCGACTCTAGGGGGATAGACCCCAGCCTCCCTCCCCTTTAGCCATCCCTGGTTTAAAATAAAGCCCAGAATAAGAATTTGAAGCATTAATTAGCGAAACAATACATGTCTTACAGAATATTCTCATTAATTATAAATGAATTAATTCTTGAGTTTATCTTTTGTTTGACTCAAGAAAACAATATTTATAATAATTCATTAGAAATCCATTGAAATTCAAATAAAATTAATAAAAATAAGTTTTTGATCCTTTTATTGAACTTAAAAATTAATTATTAAATACAAAGCTTTGGGCAAAGACCAAGGTATTATGAAACAATTAGTTTGCAATTATCTGTAATTAAAAAGGTGATTGGCATTTTAATTGTTATTTTTGGAAAGTTTTCCAAAAGGTTTAAATTTCACAAATTATATAGCAAAGAGCAATTATGTTTTCAAATTGAATTTGAAATCAATTAATTAAAAGCTCCGGCTCATTTCAATTATATGATACAATTAAATTTAAAGATTGACGTAGCATAAATTAATCTTTATTTAAATTGAACTGTCTAAAACAAAAAAGAAATTACTCGATTAGTCTTCGAAATATTTATTAAACATTACTCGTTATAATTGAGAATTGATTGTTTCAAAATGTGAAAGATTACGAACAGACGACTCCATTATTCCAAATATATGTTTTGTTGTATTATTTTTTATCAGTCATTCAATTGATATACGAGTTTACAGCAAAAGAAAACAACATTTCTTACTCTGATATAGATTTTTATATAATTAACGTTATCTTCAATATACAAATGAATGAGTAAAGTAAAAGTCAATGAATTGATAAAATCGGTTTCAAATAAATCGTTTAAAAACATTTGAATGAAAAATAAAAAAACAATAAATAATTATAATATTTATAACAATAATAAATGAGTTAATTATTATCTGATTGAGAGCTAACGTCACGCTTTTTGAATCGTATGCCGTCCGAGGCTTTCATCAATTTTTCCCGAAGTTTGAGCGCTGACTCCAAGTCGGTTATTCCCAGGCCTTCCATACCATTGCGTCGGAAGCGGATCCTATCGGCTGCTCTCAACTGGTTCTGTCTATTCCTCACCAGAGACTCGATCACCGACTTATCCGATTGTAACCTCTGGTCGCGTCGATATGGGGACAGCTCTCGGCGGAGCTCATCCTCGATCATCAACCAGTTGTTAGCGAATGGATTTGCAAATACATTAATACATAGATTGGCGACAATTAATACAATACAGCAGTGACTGAGTGTGGGATTCATTTTTCGATTCGAGTATTTATAAAACAATTACTAAACAATTGTAACAAATCTGTGAATCAATAGAAATATTCTTATGATGTCTTCTTATATGGGAAGCCTGTGCTCTGAACGATGAATACTGAATTTGAAAGAATATTATTTAAGAATCTTATTCTTTGGCACAGAATAAGAGGTGTTCTTACACTCTGAGAAGCGTTGATTTTGGGCAACAAAAGCAAATCTCGTCTACTTTTCAGACGATATCTGAAAGCCTTTTGTATTTTTTTTATTTCTGTTATAAATAGGCTGAAAGTCGAGTAGGCTTTGATACCAGAGTCGATTAGTAGAGTTAGTGTATGAAACAATTTGAACGCCTCTTCGCTTAAACACAATCACAGAATTGATATTCTTCTGATTGAATGGTAAGACCTCTCAATTCGTCGCAAAGATTCTAAACCGGAATTCTGAGTGAAAATAGAGACAAAATATAAATATAAATTTCATTATGACTTTCCTTTCGGGATATCGAATATTTAAGCCAGTTAAGTTTGCTGGCCCAATATTCCGTGCTCTATTGCACAGCACATAACAAATTGGGTTTAAATTTTAAGCCAAAATTTTTTTTAGATTACATTTTCGTTCCACAAAAACAGTCTCTCCGTTTTCCAGCGAAAACAAATTTCTTTCCAAGTATCAAACTCTTGGTAGAATAGGTATTATAGGATACAAATTGAATACTAGTTTCTCAAATTGAAAACTATTCAGTCATTTATGACTAGACTTTGACTTAACAGTAAATAATAGTTTTATAATAAAACTTCTTTTCACTCGTTTTATAAGCACTTAATTTTTCGGGCACTCAGTCTTATAAGAGTGAAACGGTTAGAGCACAGCACTGAGAAGAGGACAGACATAGGCGTTGTATAATAGGGCTGTGCACTTACGCCAGTGTTAGGTAACATATGCGCACAGTTATTATTATTCATTCAACAGCTAAGAGAGCACAGAATGAGCGGATAGTGTTAGGGTACAGACACTCACTTATTACTGCTTAATGTGGTGTTTGTTGTGATCAATAAAAATGTTAATTTACCTCAACTTTAATCCAAATTTCATTAGTTTAGTGTTATTTTTCCGATAGATTAAGAATTTCCCTTGTTGTTTACTAACATACTCGTGAGGTAATTGCAGGGTAATTTGGGTTATTTATGTGACATAAGCTCTGAATCATTTCTCGCACTTTGATGCCAAGCCTTCGTGTGCTCTTAATTGATTTGCCCCAGAGACAATTTAACAAGAAATGCAAGAATATTTCTTGAACAAATGCTTTCTTATAAAAATTTTTTCATAATTGAAGAAAGGTTGAATAATATTTTTGAGAATTCAAGTAAAATTTCAATTTTTTAAAGCGTGGAATCAAATTGAAAATTGATTTAGAGATAATTTTTTCTAGGTCAATAATATTTCTTGGAATGACAATTATACCTTGACACATTCCCATTATTTATTTTATTTTTTAAAGTCATCCTAATATTTATGAAACCATAAAAACAAATTCTATTGTTTTCTACAATTCGTGTGTTTTTCATAACTCTAATAAATGACTATTAATATGAGTAAAAAATAGAATAAACGAAAATAATTAAAAATTTTAGAATGCCAAGAGTGTTGCAAGCTTATCTAAAATTTGGATAAATTTTAAAGCTGAAAAATTCCATAAAATAAAATCAAGTTGAATTTTTAATTACATTTCGATACATTTTATATACTTAAGATGAATGAATTATTTTTAACTAATACTAGTAATTATTATACCCTGCTTCTACCAGTGAACTATCAACTCCCCCATAATGTGAGTAATGAATATGTGAATCAATTATTCTGATCACAGGTTTGAGGCTCACCACAAATCATTCCGTTAAATATTGTGGACATTAATTGACATAACTTTATGCCTCGTATTAAAAGCATTTTTATATTAATAACTCTCAGACGTCTTGTTTACAGAAATTATGCGAATTTTTCTAAAATTAGGTGAAAGCTCTATTTAAAAGTTAGCATGAAAGTTTTATTAGCGCCTTTGAATTCAAATTACTTTAATTCAGGGATGGCCAAGGGAGAGGGGTAGACCTCTTACCTCTCCTAGAGTCAAAAAATTCTCAATGAAATTCGATGAGTTTTGACCCCCCTCCCCCCTCTAAAATTTTGCCTAGACCCCCTCTCTAGACCCGTCAAGCTTCATCATCCCTACTTTAATTAAAAACTGAGTAATGAATTAAAAGCAAAATTATGTGTCATTTGAATATTTGATTAAATACTTACTTTACTTTTGAATTAAAATAATTGTTTGAAGACATTTGGAAAGTGTTCACAACTTTTCACAAGAATTTTAGTAAAACTCAAAAACATTTGAATTCTGTAGGCGTTTGCAAATTGTGTTCACTTATATTCGACAATTCCGTCTTTGAGTGAAGACAATCACATTTCATATGAAAAGTGTTTCGAAAAATTTCCGATTTTATTACATAAATGACTTTCTTCTATCGCCTAATGATTCATAGAACAGATTAATTGTATTTTCGAGAGTTAGATAAATATCATTATATAAATTGTTTTTGATGCAAATTATTGATTTATTTCGGTACCGGTTTTTCTCATACCGGCAAAAAAACTCATTAAAAATTTAACCTGTCAATTTGGTATTAGTTCTATGTTGCATTAATGTCCTGGAATGTAATTTTCTGAGCAATAGTGTTAGCTAAAGTGAGTGCCAAGGCCGCTTGCTAATCTTAAAGAGAAGTTGCTAAATATTTTAAATTTTGGTTCAAACTGAATAATTCCGGTATTTGTTGCACTCTATTTGTTTATTTCAGGTTTATCTTGGTTTCAATACGCAATGAAATATTTATTGTTTACTAGTTTTCAAGTTTGCTATTCTTTAGTTGGAATTCCATAGACTTTATGGAGTCTAGAATTAAGATGATATAAGGCATAGATTTCAAGACAGAACTAAACATGATAAATGTTATTTTCCCTGGTTGCCTTTTTGCTTAACTGAAAAATAGATAAAAATTTGTTAAATAATAAAAATGACTTTAATTTATGAAATGAACGCTCGGCTCATATGCACTGAAAGTTTTTATACAATTTATATAAAAATCTGTTTAATCTTTAAAATTATTGTTATTGTGTTTGCGCTCAACTCATGCCCTCAGTGCTAAAGTAGGGACTGGTCTTGGGGTCGGGCTTTTTCTGGTCGTTCTCTTTCTTGTCATCAAAATTCTTTTGGTCAGGGTGTACTGTCGCTTGTGTGGTGTCAAACATTCCCAAACCCTTTTCTATAATACCAGTGACTGCTTTGCCCACATTTTCCAAAGGAGTGGTCTCTTCATGAACAGTAGGTTCGTCGTGGTCTTGGTCTTCCCCTGGCATAGATAGTAAACGCCATTTTCTATTCTCGTCCTCCGATTGATTGTCATCATCTTCTTCCTCGTCCTTCTCATCTTCGGATTTGAGCGCCACTTCACCACTTGATACCTGTCCCATATTCTGAGCGGTTAGTTCCGGTATTTTCATCCTCTTATCAATGATTAATCTGTTTGTTTTGTCTTTAGTGAAACGACTGATCAGTTTCTTGTCCTCATCGAAAAAGTCGAGTGAAATGATCGCTAAATTTGATATATTGTTGTTGTCATCGATTTTCATGAGTGAAACCAACTCTTCGTTCGCGATCTCATCGATGACTAAATTTCCGTTAAGAATATGTTTCATCATTTGCTGATTGCGGTAGTATTTCAGCTCATAATCACCTTTCAATCGATAACTGGTCTCGAGTTTAACTTCCAGTTCATTTGTCTTTAGTTTAACCATTAAGGCAACGGTACCCGACCTGCAGTCCACGTCCTCCGCTATTGTCAGTTGACTTTGTATTGAATCCAATTTCATATCGAAATTTGATATTAATTTGTGTTTCATTCTCTTCGTCGACAAATTTAGACACACTTTAGATAATTCGGTTATAAATAGATTCAAACAATTGTTTTGATAACTTTATCCTTGTTATTGAAATCAAATTGAATGACCCTATTGTAAGCTCGTTCACGGGTATTATCAAGGAAATCTTGTCGAAAATAGTGATCTAATTTCAATACTAAAATGTTTTACGGAAACAATTGTTTGTTTTGTAAATCTCTTCAAAAACCAGGCATTGTTTTAAATTTAACTCAGCATTCTAAATTTGAATTTTGAGTTTCTAATGACGAAATGAGCTGGTTTATTTGAACTTTTCAAATGTTCAAGGTAGAAAAACTTTTCTGGTTGACAGCTGGCGTCATCTGCTGACCAGAATTTAAAATATGAAAAGATTATAAACATTTAAAATAAATTCATTCATTGAATAGCATTGAAGTGAATGTAAAAAGTCTACAATTTTTCAGACAATACTGTATTCATTGAGTAAAGTGTTTCCAATCAAAACAAGAGTTTATTTAACGAAATGGGCGTTAATTTAATCGCTTTTACCGATAAATAAACAAATAATTAAAACCAAATTAATTGTCAAATAATAGTAATTTTTAGCCAAAGTAATGACTAATTTGGCGGCAAAACTAGATTCTGTGCTATCGATCGACGAGATCGAGAAGACAGGTAAGTCTTTTGTGGCCAAATCTCAACAAATGTGTGTCTTCTTCTTCGCTGTCAAAGCAATGCATTATTTGAGCCACAAATCAACTGATAAAAACTCGTAACCTTTGACCTAATAGTATGCTATTGTAGGTGTGTTGGCGGCCACCTCACAGCTCCACCAAAAGGCACAGGAGATCCGGGCTGTTCGGGTGAATTGGCAGTCGTATCTTCAGTCGCAAATGATATCACAAGAAGATTATCAGTTCATCACTCAGTATGAGACAAGTCATGGCGAACAGAAGGCACAGCTCCTTAACCAGCACAGGGCCCAATGCGCCAAAACCTTTAACGCACTGTTGGGTCATATTAGCAAAGATCAGACCATTCAATACATTCTTTGTATGATCGATGATATGCTTCTCGAAGACAGATCCAGAGTTGAGATATTTAAAGAGTACTCGAAGAAGAAGAAGGAATCCGTTTGGAACACATTCCTCAGTCTTTTGAACAGAAACGACAACTTTATTCAATATATGGTCTAATATTTTATTGTCTTTGTATTTATGTATTCTTCGACTTCTTAAGCAGATCTTACGATTAGTTCTCAGACTCTTAGACATTATTCTTAGCTCTAAGTGAATGTCATTCTTCGACTTCTTGTTGTCTTAAGGCTTAGTTCTCAAAACTTGAATTCAATTCTTAAGACTCATTGATTTTTCAATTGTTTTGAGTCTTATTTAAAAAGATTTTTTTTTATTTACTGAAAAATTCAAACCATTTTCGGTTTAATTGATTTCTTTTTTTACCGCAATTTTAGACCTAATTCTCGATGGAATAGGTTTTCAAACCTTTGATTATCTTATAATTTATTCAATAGTTTGATAAATGATTTGAATAATTATTTACTTTTGATTTTAGAAATTTTTATTTATTCAGTCATTCATTCGTTAGGTTTTAGTTTTTATTTTTGTTTTTAGCGATTTTAGACTTAAACGCATTCAAACACTGAATTTTATTTTTGAATTTTGGTTTTGAATTTGATTTTGTTTTTATTGAACTGTAGTTCAAACCTCTACTAAGTCTTGGATTTTATTTTTGATGTTTTTATTTATTTATTTAATAATTTATTATTTTTTTCAGTTCAAGAGTTTGTCTATAATTTAAACGTCTATTTAATAGGCATTTGATTTTGCTTTTTGTCTAAAACTCGTTTCGAAACCCTTTAACTCATAATTTTGATTATACAGTAAAGCCTCTCAATAAGCTCATACACTATTTAGGCTAAACTTTTCAGTAAATGCAAGATATCTTTTGCACCAAATGATCATTAACTTGTAAACTCATTAGGCAAACCCTTTGAATAAGGCAAATATTCTTGTAGTGCCAATGGTCCCCTAATTTGAGGTTTCACTGTATCTGTTGTTTTATTCTGTGCTCAAAATGCAAGAACTCTATTATTGTTTTTATGATTGTTTTAGTTGTCTTTCGTTTTGGTATTTATTTTTGAAACTAATATTTAGAACGAAATCTATTCCATAAGCGTTTGTAATGTTTTTTCTCATTTGGCAAATGATTTGCTCCTTTTCTTATTTGAATTGACTCTTGTTTTTCACTCTCAAAGACACGAACCTATGGTTTGGCACTTCTTTTCTTTCTATTCTCTTCTCTCCATAGCGAAGAATGTGTTTTACTTTTCTTCAGTCGACTCTTTATTTTTCGATTTTCTCTTCTTTTTTATCGAATACCTCTTCCATAGCGTTATTAGAGTTTAGTTTTTGTTGTTTTCACTCTTTTTTATCTGTCATTCATTTCTTTGTTTCGTGTCTTTCGCTCCCATTCTCTCTCTCTCTCTCTCCTACAGTAGACCTGTTCTATGTCTACCTTTTTTGTTGTTTTATTAGCTCTTCTTTTTGTTCCGTTCTCTATACTCGAGCTTTGAATCGATTTTTATTTTTCTTTACTCACTTTTCTTTTCATTTGTTTGAATATTAAATATTCACATCTATTGTATGAGCGATGAGTTTGTAATGCATTGCCTTTTAGAAAACTGCGGGTTTTTTGAGGGCATGTCTATGAGTCTGAGCTCTAATTTGAATTTAATTATTAGCTTTGATTTTAATGAGAATTTGCACTAATATTCTGCTCTGAATTTCATATGACTTTCAATAGACTGCGCTTATTATAGCGAAGATCGCCTGTTGGACGACTAGTGAGCCAATAGAGGGGTCGGACCTCAATATTTACTTCACGTGGCTTAAGGAACAGCTCAAACTTACGGTGTGTTTCCTGTTTGATATCATTTGATAAAAGGTTTTCATATCATTTGGTTTATATTTTATTTGTCGTGTTTTTAGGGCAACGAATATCTGCAGACAATTGCAAGATGTCTCCAAATGATGCTTCAGGTGGACCGCTTCCGCGACGTCTTCGTCGGTATGGACGGCATAACAGCGATTATGACTGTCCTCGCGTCGAGAGTCAACTTCCAAATACAATATCAGTTGTGTTTCTGTCTATGGATTTGTACATTCAATGAGGCGTTGGCCACAAAAATGAATAAATTCAATATAATCCCAGTGTTGGCTGACATTCTGTCCGAAGCGGTCAAAGAGAAGGTCACCCGAATGATTGTGGCCACTTTCAGGGTCAGTAACCTTGTTAATTTTTATCAGTAATGAGTTTAATTTAATTTTTAATGCACTGATGATCTCCAATGCCATCTTATAATTACCCTTATAATGGAGGGTGATTACTGATTAATAATAAGTCTGAGCAATATTACCTAGTTTTTATCTTGGTGTTTTTGTTGTAATTTATTATGTTTCCTGTATTTTAAATGTTTGTTTTGCACAGAATTTGATCGAAAAGCCGACCGACGACGAGATCTCTCGCGACAACGCCATTACAATGGTTCAGTGCAAGGTATGACCCCTTCCTCTTGGTATTGTTTGCTTGTTTATTCTAAATGACTGATTTTCGTTTTAGGTTTTAAAACAGTTGGAAATTCTTCAACAGTCGGGTCAGAAATTCGATGACCCGGACATCAAAGAAGATATTGATTTTCTCACCGAAAAACTTCAGGCATCGGTACAGGACTTATCCTCATTCGACGAATACGCAACTGAAGTGAAGTCTGGCCGACTCGAGTGGTCACCCGTCCACTCGAGCGAAAAGTTTTGGCGCGAAAACGCTATGCGTTTGAATGAAAAGAATTACGAATTGCTTAAGATTTTGGTCAGACTTCTGGAGACCAGTAAAGACCCACTCGTCCTCTCTGTGGCATCGCATGATTTGGGCGAATATGTGCGACACTATGCTCGAGGAAAAGTGTAAGCCTTTATTTAAATTAGTCTGCTTTAATCATTTCTCGAGACGTTTGAATGAAAGCTGAGTTTTCTGACCAATGATGACATCCTAAGAACCTGACCTCCGCTGAAGGCTTCTGAACTGATTTAATGAGTCTGAGATCAGAACTATTTTTAAAATTAAATTTTCATTTCATTTAAAACATACTTTCAATTTGTGTTAACCATTGTTTATGTCATTCCTCTCAGTGTCACCGAAAACTTGGGCGGAAAGCACTTAGTTATGCAACTGTTGACACACGAAGATCCGAATGTCAGATATGAGGCTTTACTTTGTGTACAGAAACTAATGGTTCAAAAATGGTATGTCTTTCCCCTCTTTTATTGAGTAATTAATAAGTTTTGGTTCGATTATAGGGAATATTTGGGGAAACAATTGGAAAAGGACACGGGTGGAAAGCATAAAGAAATCTCTTCCAAAGCCTAGACCTTTGAAGCCAGACATCTGGAAATTCATTGCAAAACTTCTGTATCTAATCGTAAAGTATTGTAAAGTTGTGTCCCATAATTGAGAGGAGAGTCGAGTGAATAATAGTTATGGCATTCCATATATGAGTCGATACACTAATCTCACATGTCAATATGCCGCATCTAACAATTAATATGCTAGAGTAGAGCGAGTCCAAAATGCAAAAT
>JAQGCS010001050.1:0-15965 GCA_034702105.1 Fuscozetes fuscipes
ATTCTAACTTTAAAATAGAAATTGATCATGTTATTTTGATTTCAAGGAAAGGGATTTGACTGTACCTTTAGGATGTCAACTTTCTATTTAATACAAACGATATGTTAGTTTCGAAAGAACTAAAGTTTCGCTCACAGATCAATTTATTTATAATAAATACATATATGTATATCTTTTGCAAAGAGCATTTTGTGGCAGTCTTTGACATAAAGATAATAATAATAAGTTATTGTTTGGCAAAAAGAGAGCATTTCTCCAATTATTTTGCTTTGGTTACAAATCACACCATATATTACTTCAATTGTTTTTAGAACTATTTTTCTATTATCTATAAAACTTTCAAAACTTTTTTCATCGAAACTCAAAGAACCGTAAAATACAGAGCACTCCGTTATCTACTGTGTGTTCGATAGGTGTATGTGTGGATACAGTCCTCAAGAATGACAAATGGCGATGATTTTCATGCGATGATTGAATGTAGAATTTTGTCTCTGAACTCAAATTTTCCATTACATTAACTTTCGCGAAGATAAAGCACTGGATTTGTTTAAATGTATCCTGGTTTAAGAAATGTGTGAAAAGTAGGCTTTAAAACAAATTTTTATTTAAGAATCTTTGCATTTCAATTCTAATTTATTCAAACCAAAATTATTCCACCAAATTCTATAATAAAAGAGACTAGAGTATATACATAAATCAGTCCATGCATAAATTTCGATTGCTCCTTTACAAGAATGCAAATATTGGGTTCCCACGAATTGATTTCAATTCTTAATTTCCATCCATTGGTTCGTTTCGAGTAATAAAATGTGAGTCTTATTGTCGTTAGAAATGGAAGTATTAAAGTATTTATTATTAGTTATTAACACTTGAAGTGAGTTATCATTTATTCATAGCTATGAGGAAAGTCTATTATTTTATGAATAATTCAAAAGCAATATAAAAATGTTATGAGAAAACTAATCTTTCAAACACTTTGTTTCTGAAGAAACATTTAATCAGATTTCATATCCTCTGAATCTAATTATTTTTGTTCTGTTTTTTCAAATTTTATTCGTTGAAGTATTTTTGGAATCGAACTGGATAACACTACTTTTACATTCTTAGCATAGAAGTTCATAAAATCTGAACTTTCATAGTGATTATATTGATTAAAATAAATTATTTTGGGATAACCAGAGTTGTAAACTGATTTTTGATTTAAGAATGTATTCTTAAACATAGTTTGAACTCCTCATGGTATTCATGTGTGAAGAATTTAAATGTGAACTTGGCCATTCAGGATAAAATAAGTGTGAGTGTAATTTGATGGATCACTTGGTTATTCCCTATTTAAGCAACCATTTCATGAGATTTAATTAAAAATTAATGTATAAACTGAGTGATAGAAAACAAAGATGGTTACGAATACTCTGTTTAGTTTTACTTTAATATAATTGTATTAAGAAACAAGTATCAGGATACAAATCACTTATATAATTATAAACTATTAGACATTGTTTAGGGTAAAATTAAAATTCAATAAATTATAATTAAATTGAAACTGTGAGGAAAATTTCCAAATGAAAGAATAATTAGGTATTTTGTCTTGATCTGAAAATGACAAAAACCCTGATCAAATTGGTCTATTTTTATGCAAAGGTGGTGAAAATGTTGGTGGTGGTGGTGGCAGTATTCGCAACGCTATGGTATTCATTATAAACGGAATAACCTTAATATTGGCTTAAAATAATTGATAGTATTTTGTTTGATAGGTTACCCTATAGGGCACTCTTAGTGTACAATTCATTTGCCGAACCAACTTATATGGAGCTCTGGTAAGTGATGTACAGTTAAGCTTAATGGGGGTGTTTCCTGCCATCATTTCTCAAACCAATCCTTTATAAACAATTTTCAACGTTTTGTTTTCTTTACAGGTATTTAATGTTTGCTAAGACTATGATATTCGTCAATAGGTTTGTGAAACTTTAATTAAAATTGTTCTTTATATTAAAATGTTATATCGTCCTGAGTTTTGAAGTTCCAAAACTATATAGACTTACATTTACCGAATATTCGGTTTGAAATAAAAATGAAGTTATGTATAGAAAAGTTGTTATCGTTTGTGAGCGAACTCTTTCTTTCAGTTTATTCACTAAAATAATGACAAGAATTCACTGAAAATAGAATTAACTCAATATTTAAATTCATTTAAAATAATTAATTTAAAGCTTATCCTCGACAGTTAAAATATAAGAATTGAGGTGAATTAGCAATTTTCATCTCAGCTCAGCATAATCGTTCTATCTCTTTGTTAGCTTTTTTCAATCACCAAGTTAAAAGAGTGCAAATAAAATGACTCACAAATGCTGTTAGAATTGATTAAAAGAAGGAAAATTGGAATGTTTAAGCTTATTATACATAATGTACATAATGAGCTTGAAGATCTATATCAAGGGTTGAGTTAATTGAAACAAAATTACTGAAACTCAGGTTTTTATTTTTGTTACTCTAATTGGATGAATGTCTCATTTGATTAAACTTTGTGTGCAGTGCAATCAACCCGATCATATACAGCGCCTGTTCCATCAAATTCCGGCGGGCATTCAAACGAATGCTGACCTGTGAGAGGGAGCAGAGGTCTCACCCGCGGACTCGTACAGCGCAGTATGCCTCAGGACTGAGCACAACAATGCATTTATCGCATAATTCCGTTCGACACAACACTTTGCTCACTGTTGCCAAACAGAATTCCAACCAAAACGAGGAACAAATTGTTTGATCTCATACTCAGTCAAAAGAGTGGACACTTTTTCCGGGAGTTCCCTCAAAGGATCGCCGATAAGAACTTTCCATTTAATACATTCGTAAATAATCGATAAAACAATTTCATCGAAAACGGTAGAAATTGTATCAAAAATTATTAAATCATTTTTTACACGAAAAGTGAATTCAAATAAACGACTAATTGATGTCCAGATTGTTGTATAAATCAAATCGATTATAAAATGTGTTGTTTTTTCTCATAATTTAATTAAACAATTATTGTATAAAAATATTTTGAATGTATTTTGTGCTTCAATTTTAACCAAGTTTATCAAAGTTGTCTTGTGGTCCATTAAACAGAATCATCATGTACATTTCATCGTAATTAATAAAGATTAGCATTTACCAGAAATATTTTATTTCAAAATGCTCATTTCAAAATCTTTATTACAAATAAAATATACGGTTTTTAGTTCAAGATCAATAATTATTAAACTTAACTGTAGTGTTAACTTAACTTATACTCAGCCTTGTATTTTTGTGAGTGTGAAAATATTTTCCCAAATTGTTCTAACTCACAATTACCATGCTTAATAGTCAATAAATCCTAAAGAAGAGGAAATTTTTATTTTTATTTCCAAACTCTCCTCGATTTAAATAACAGACAATTTGTTTATCAGTTTTGAGGTAAAAAATATTCTTATAAATGATTTGAGATTCAAATCGGAAAAACCAAATCAAAAATCAAATTTTTATTCGAAAAACAATCAAAAATTGAGCGGAAAATCCTTCACTTCTCGCAAACAGTAATCGATTAAAATAATCTGATTTCAAACATTTTTTAGTATTTTAAGTATTCATCACAAAAAATGATTGCAATTAACTTATGATCCGTTAATTTCCAATTCAAGGCTTATTTGTCAAAAAATGGGTAATCATTAAAGGGTCTATTCGGCGGATGACGTCATCCAACGGTTTTCAATGATTTCATTACTTTCATTGCTTTCAATAAATAATAATTAAAAACGGTACGATAGTACAAAGGGGGCCCTTATACATATGTATATATTCTTGTTCAGAATAATAAAATAAAACTTTTTAGCATAATGAAAGTCGACCACGCCCACTTTTTTACCACGCCCATTTTAAAAACTTTGAGCTACACTGACCAAATTTTTTTTAAGAAATATCTTTCAACAAACTGATTAAGAATATGAAATCAGTTTTTAAATCGAATTGATAGTTTTTGGGTTATTCGACCAAATTTATCGAAAGTTATCAGAATATTCTGTTTTAAAACCAAATAAATCAAAAACTATCAATTCGATTTAAAAACTAATTTTATTTTCTTAATCAGTTTGTTGAAAGGTATTTCTAAAAAAAATTTGGTGAACATAGCTCAAAGTTTTTAAAATGGGCGTGGTAAAAAAGTGGGCGTGATAAACTTTTATGATGCTAAAAAGTTTTATTTTATTATTCTGAACAAGAATATATACATATATATAAGGGTCCCCTTTGCTACTATCGTACCCATTTTTCTCAGAGTGTGAAATTTTTTGAAAATTATTTGAAAATTATCCGTATTATTCTTCGGTTTATTTTATGATATTATGTTAGAGAATAATCATTTATGCATACACTAAAAATTTCATCTTGCCCCAATTTGGCCCAAAATACTTATGAGACTTCAAAGATTTTGTAATGGATTCTCTATGAGGGAGTGTTATGCTATATAGAGCCAACTATATAGCGCCGAATAGACACTTTATTCGATAATTATGCAAAATGTTGGTTAAAATACTGAACCACTGATTTATTTCCTATATCTTAATCATTTTGAAATTATATTTCACCGTTTATTTGATTTGATGATCAAAATATTAAATTAAAATGATCAATCCAGAATTGATTAGGTAAAGTGCTTGGCAAATTATCAACTGTTTTATTAGTATTAGTTATCTTTGAATTGGCAATTAAAAAATGTAAACATATGATAATCAAACTTTTTAAATTTTTTTTAAATTTTATGATGACCTTGCTGACTGATTATTAAAAAAAAAGCACTGATCTTGTTATCAATTATTTAACCCTTTCCTCTCTTCGTGCTGTCCCTCGCAATTGGTAAAGTTCTTTCCTAATCAATCTAACTTATAAATAATAAATTGTCGCTAATTATTAAATAAATATCCTTGATTCAATCAGTGAGAATTCATTTCCGAGAATTAATGAGTGTTTTCCAAAGATATTTATAACTTTCAAGAAATCGATAAATTTTTGACAAAATTTGTTGTTTTGCGTAATCATCGGCTCTTAAATGATTCAGAGCTAACCCAAGCGGGACGATAAACAAGATAATTTCGGACATAACTTCCTCAGCAAAAAAACAGACGAAAAAGTTTTCAGTAGTTTTCTTCGGATTTTTCCCGTTTAGGAATATTTCTCTAAAATCATAATTTTATTCTAAAATATTAAATAATTAAAACGAAAGTATAATTAAGTTTTGAATATATATAAAAAGCTTTTTCGGGAAACAGAAGTTTGCAATAATAAAGAAAAAGTTCCCATTTTCTCATTTATTCGCCACTGAAATAATGATTAGGATGAAAATATTTGCATAATTGCAAGATAAATAAAACAAAAGATTTGAGAGAAGTTTTTTGCGCTCACTTTTCAGCAAAAATTCAGACAATTTTTCCCCAAAAAATATCCTTTTAATTGAGTAAAGGATAGAAAACGTGTGACTCAAGTAATCAAACACTCAGTCAGTCCTTAAGCAACTCTCCACAGAAGTCACAAACTCTTCTCATTTCTCGGAATCTGCTTTTTGTTTGTTTTCGAAGAATTGAGCTTTTTTTCAATCTTTTGATTCATATCTGAAATAATGTCGGATAAAATCTTTTCATTGTCTCAAATGCCTTTCGTCCGAATCATTGAACAGCCGGCCAGAGGTGGCACTCGCTTTAGGTATGAGTGTGAGGGTCGAAGTGCAGGATCTATACCTGGTGTCAATTCAACGCCGGATATTACAACCTATCCTGCAATTCAGGTATTTTATGAACTATCAAAACTAATTTATAAACGGATTAAAATATAAATGAGATGTTTTGATATTTTGATAATCAATTATAAAACAAATATTAAATTTTGATATATTCTGAGAAAATCTCTTAAATTATAATAACCGCTCAACAGATCCTTTATTTCCGCATAAGATTTGATTAAAAAAATAATTTGTTGGCACAGGTAGTCAACTATACGGGCAGTGCATTAGCCATAGTCTCATGCGTTACCAAAGACTTTCCGTACAGACAACACCCCCACAATTTAGTGGGTGAGCGTTGTACTAATGGCATCGCAAAAATTATTATCGACAACAAGGATATGATCGCAACCTTCCCATCGATGGGCATTCAATGTGCAAAAAGAAACGACATCAGGGTCAGACTTAAGAGAAGGCAAGCCTTACAAATTGATCCGTTCGACTGTGGCTTCGATCACATGAATTCATCGTCTTTTGAGATCAATTTGAGTGCTGTTCGGTATAAGATTCTCTATTTTTGAGTTCCGATTTTTTATCTTCCCTCACATTTATCGGACAGACTATGCTTTCAAGTGCTGATCGAAGACGTGAAGACCGGTCAGTACTCAATACCACTACAGCCCGTAGTATCTGATGTGATATTCGACAAAAAATCCTGTAATGAACTCAATGTCATCGATGTGTCGTCGCATACGATATCAACGAACGGATCAAAACTAATGCTCTTCACGTCATTCGTCATCAGAGATGACATTGAAGTTCGTTTCTATGAAATCGATGACAAAAATACAGTCAAATGGCAGGACTTCGGTGTCATTGCATTCATTTATAGACATATTGGGATCTCCTTGCTCACCCCCAAATATAACGATCCCTTAACTCAAGAAAAGACTATTTATTTGCAATTAAAACGTCCCTCAGACCAAGAAGTTTCAGCCCCTATAAAACTGAGGATGTTGCCCAATGTATCTAATCAAGATAATATTGATGCTAACCAATCACAGCCTCTTATATCAAGTTAAACATAACTTTGATTAAATTTCGAATAAATTAATAAATGTTTTGATTTCCCAGAAATTTCGAGACCTTCGATGAGTTCGAGTTCGTTGTCTTCTTCGAGGAAAAAGTTCTGTGGAAACGACTCGTGGAAAGAGATTGTGCTGAAGAAACCCGACTTTCCATTTCCAATACTGAAGGCCGCTATAAAGCGAGAGATTTTCGTTAATCCTGTAATTAATTTTTATTTACAACATTTCTATTAATTACAACTCTTTCCTCGAATTTCGTAACATATTTTCAGCTCAAAGCCAACGTTCCTCACGAAACCAGTTCTCAAAATAGAGCTCACATTGATTTCTACCCGAATAAATTTGTTAATGCAAAATATAATGGAAAAGAACTGCAATTTTCAAAACAGACAAATCATTTAAATGAATATAAGGGCGATTCAAACCCAGTATTCAATTTCAAAAGCATTGCATCGAATACTCAAATTCATCCCAACTTTGATAACAATCAACACATTAATGACGAGCAGAATCTGGTCATAGATCTGACCACAGGTTTTGATTCCTCGCGAAACTCAAGTAAACTTAACTCAGAAGACAGCAGTTCCAGAGATAGTCAGCACACGAGTGGAGCCAATTCAAGACATCAATCAATTAGCGCTTCCGATACAAACGACTTCAGCTGTCAGGTGAACACCATTGAGGACACAGACGTCGAGATAGAAGAAGATGACGACAGCAATGATTTCACCAGAAAATGAATCCAAAATATAGTGTATTTTAGTTACATAAGTTATCAATGAACTAATTGAATTACAAGTTCGACATTTGGTATTTGACCCTTATCAAAGTCAAAATTTCAATATTCTCTCTATGAGAGTCAATTAACACTGCCCGCAATTTAGTAGTATGGTCATTAAAGTGTAAATAAGATTCGCGGTGTTTCACAATTAGGAAAACATTTGACATTTAATTATATTTCGTATAAATAGTATTATTATTGAGTAATAAAATATTTTTTTTAATCCAAAATGATTTTAAACTGAGAAATGTCACAATAGTTCTGAGCAAAATTGGATTTTCCCTCAATGTTTCAAAATTTTCCCTTTGAATTATATAATTCTAATAACAAGTAAGTTATAATTTGATTTACAAACAATGATATTGTTTAAATTTACAATAATTGCGGTTTTATGAGAGGTTTTTTGGTGATCCTAAAAAAATAATCATGGAATATATGGCGCTATCAAAATTTGAGAGTTACTAATCATTAACAAAAATTAACCAATTATTAAACTTTATGGATTCAGATACCCATTGTTACTGTTCCAGTTCATTTCCATATTAGTTCTGTTGATCCTTTGGACTATGTCTTCCAATTCTCTTCTTGAACTCTTCCTATTAATAGTGTCCCTGGGTGGCACATAATGTCCTTGTTGTTCTAAGCTGATTTTCCTTCGGTGTTCCTGTTTGGTGGCTACTGCCGCTACCAGTGCTGCTCCCCGTCCGCTGCCATCCTCTGACAGCATCAGATCAAAGGTCAATCCCGGAAGAAGTAGTTCTGAAATCTTTTTCTCCATAAGATTGTGGAAATGCGGATGAAATTTATAAACTGATCCGTCAACTCCAACAGTGGTGTGCGGGCGACGCATTTTATTTAAAATTGTGGCGGTGGCTGCCGAAACCAAATGTGCGGCTCTGGTAGACACTCGTTGACAAACCTGTTTACACATTTCCAAAAATTCAAATGTAAATAAGAATTTATCTGAAGGACAGCCGTCTAAATACTGACCAATTTAACGATATCACAGTCCTCGAGTGTGGCATGCCTCAAGTCCATGGCTGCCATCACCTGTCGAGTCAACAAATACTCGTTTACTTTGTCCGACTCGATAGCAGATACATATGCCGTTTGAAATGCCTTCGGAGTAAGCAACTTCTGTGAACCCTCCCCATTTAGCAATAGTTTACGTTGGCACAGATCGGCGAGAACACACCTGACCACCTCTCCCATATACATTCCAGATATCATTTTTTCAAATCTATTAAACAATTATATATAAGTGATTAAAGTTCAATGCAATCAGTTTTGTATACAATTGTTTTCCTTTGTTGAGTGAATTTTTATCGACCTCTTCATCCCATTGAGTCCTAACGAAATCAAGTGTATCGTTATCACCGAAAGCTCCCAACTCTGTGTTGACCACCACTTGATTGACATCTGGAAAGTCTTCGCTGAAGAGTTCAACATTTTCTAATGTTTCCATATAACAAGCATTGGCTCCCGTTCCTAAATAAGGACATCCATTATATTTTGTTTACCCAATTGATCGATGGCCGGAAAATTCTAATTATCCAAAAACCAGTTCAAAAACCACTCACCGATAATAAGTCCAACCCTACACTCACGGTTTTTATGAGCGCATGACATAAGTGTACCGGTTGTATCGTTAACGACAGCGATCACATCTACGTCTATGTCCTGTGATGTGTATAAATAACTCCCGTTTAATAACAGACTCTTAAATCGAAATCTAGACTCACATCTCGTTTATCGATGGCATCTCTGAGCAGTTGAACGACATCCTGGCCTTCAACGCCTGAGCACTTGAAACCTTTTGTCCACTGTGTAAGTCTGGCAGATGACAGTCCTTCCTGTTTGCAGGGGAAGCTAAATGTGAAGCCCAACGGAATTCTGTACTGGACAATTTTCCTCTCTGTCATAAAAGCGGAGATACAGGACGCGATGTGATCGAACAGCTTTTTAAAAAAAACAAATATTAGAACATGATAGTTTTGTGCTTAGAGATTAGAATTTGGTTGAAAGCAGCGATTGTTTATCTAATCCTAACAATGAATGAGTCAGTAAAACATCAGACGATACCTCTTCACCAGTTCCGTGCATTATCTTTTCAGGGACAGCATAAACTTCGGAATCATGGTGAAAATGATCACCTTGCAACTCAATGAGCAAAACGCGAAAATTAGTGCCACCCAGGTCTAATGCCATGAACTTTCCTTCAGCTGCAAAAATATTTAGATTTTAATTTAAAATCTTTTCTAATTATAATTGAAATAAGTTTACCATATTTGTCTTTTCCATCTGGCACATCTCTGACGAATGTCGGGAACATTTTAACAGGTGCGACGGGGTTCGTGTCTTTCTTAAGGCCATCATTGAATGATTTGAGTAATAAGATTTCGATATCATGCAACTGTTCGTTCGTCAAAATGAAAGGTTTGACTATTTGTGTCACCTGTTTAGTGATCGACAATTCATTATTCATTAGTTTTCTATAGTTATTTAGAAATCGCAAAATGTTATGCAAAACAGATTTGTAAATATGTTTATTAAAATTTGATTAGTTTTAAAACCAAATTAAACTTGATAAAACTGAACATAACCAAAATTGTATGTAGACTAGACACTTCTAACCATTTGAACTTTCAATTAATTGATGTCATTAAATGTTGAACAAAAATGAACTAGCATAAACCCTCATCAAACTGTCACGAGTTTATTCTTTCAACATTGAATATAAAAATTTATTTGTCAAACAAATATCCTGCTCAAATCAATGATTTTCAGTAGATGTAAATTCAGAAATTGTAAATGTACCTTTCATCAAAGCACGTGAGAAAGAGAGCACCAAGCTCAAACTATTCAGTGCATTGTGTACTCGAATCAGACATTATTTCATAACAGAATCACATTTCTATTTATTTACTGAGGATTTCATAATCAATAAGATTGGCATTGAAAGTGCTCAATGTCATTCCATTAAATACTCAAAGAGGTTTACACTTTAGGCTTAAAGAACAGAATAGTGACAAAAACAACAATAAACTGCTTTAATAACAACAAATTCTTCATTTTTTACACCTTTTACAAAAAAAAGTTTTTATTTAATTGTTAATAATTTGCCAAGGACAGTCATAATTTGAGATTTCTATACTGTTATAAAAATGAATAGAGTATTTTTATATCAAATGCAATTCTAAGATATCATATGAATATTGAATTTAAGCCAAATTTCAGCCAAGAACTCGAAAAAATTGATTTCTCAACGACTGAAATGTAGAAATATTTGATTAAAACCAGAAATAATTGACATTTGAGTGAATTGAGAGACACATGAATTTTCACTAATCAGCAGATAAAGGATTGGGAATGAATTTGTGTTTCTCTAATCACAATCTCTGATTTGACTCTTAATTCATTTTTAATCGAAGAATAATTTGGAGATTATTTGTCACAAATTAGATAAATGTTTTTTTAGACAAATGTGACTTTCAATCAAAACCTAATTAATACTCACAAAGAATTGCGAAATTAGAGAAAGGCAGAGAAAGTTGCAACTAATTCATATGCATAGCAGTGCCCACAGGGGGTATCTCAGAGAACAGTGTCTAAAAAGTGCTATCTCAATTTTAATCTTCTGTCCGTTTCTACCAATTAAAAGCTTTGATTAATTGATTGTTGAGTTGAGTGCTTTTGCACACTATTCTGCTGTTGGCGTCAGCTCCCATCCAGTGGCGACAGACTTCCCAAACATCGAAAGTCCTTGGCCACTAAAAATATGTGTTTTAGAGGAGTGTATGGCTGTGTGTCCTCAGCATCACAGAGACGTAACTGAATGTCATTACAGTCACATCTGATTTATAGTTCCACTCATTTCAGTTTCAAAATATTTTTAAATATATGAGATTTCAAACTTAGTTTATGTCAAATAGCTTTTAATTATATTTGGCGAACGCTGTGCTGGATACTTTATAAACTTAGTTTTGGCTTACCTTCAAATAAAGTTTTCAGCATTAAAATGTCTTTTAAAGTACAAGATGAAACATTAGTCCAAGATTTTATCAAAGCCTTCAGTTCAATGAATATTACTCAGGTTTTACACGAATTCGTTATAAAATAAACTCTGAATATTCTTTTGCCACAAGTAATCACTATTTTGGACTAAACTAGTTCTCAACTGTGAAAATATGTATCCCTGAAAACCGAGTCTCACAAAAATAAGATTCAGCCTCCTCATATAAGTTTGAGCCTTCTTTCTTGATAATTCTTATATTAGATTTTTTCACTTTTAAAACAAATCAGATTATTTGCCCCGAATCATAAAATACCACGAATGTAAACCAGATAGGGCAAAAAACTAGAATCTTAACAATCTCGGAAAACTAGGATTTGACTGTATGTCAGACTATTCAGCTATTTATCACTCAATAAATGCTAATTTGATTAAGTTTTTTGTCATTTTTAAAAATAGTATGACCTTCGTCAAACACTCTCTGATACGAATTCATTCGAAAATATGAGCTTTTCTCACAAACATCTGAATTGCAAAAGAATATAGACTAAGGTTCTTTAAGAATAAAAAACAAAACAAACTTGATAAAGTCATGTGAGTTATATCACATTACATAAGGAATTTGATTTCAGGATTAAAAGTTCAAGATTTTAGTGTCAAACATAAGAAGATTGCAATTAAGACAAAAGTGCGATAATTAACACTTAAATTACTCTAATTTCAAATATAATTAAAATCATAATTACCTCATCCAAGTGTGCAGTCATTTCGCGGAGAGTTTTATAAACACAGTTTAAAAGTATAAATAGTTCTAAGATTGAATTATAAAAACAAACACTGATTGTAAAGAAAACTCGTCTGAAGAAAAAAAAGTCAAAGAAATGCAAATAAACTTTTGCTTTGAGACGAAAATCACGAGAATATAAAAGTATTGAGAAATTAATCAAAGAATAGCGAAACTAATAAAACAAATCGAGTTCTCAGCGAAATATTTATCGATTTTCTAACTAAGAATTGATTGAAAGACATACAAAAAATTACTTTAATATTAAAGAAAATTCTCAAACAATTCTGTGGTTAAAATATATTCATTCAACATTAGAGTCGGTGCTATAGAATAGAAACGAAGAGATGTGACCCTCTTTTCAAGAGAAAGTCGACACTAGTCTTAAGGTTTGATTGGTTGCCAACCAAACCATCGATTGGTTTAAGATAACTAACAGTAGAAGTAAGGGAACAGACGTTTAAAAACAGCCACAAATCGCACAAATAAAGCCTTTAATGAGAATTAAAGTTTATAATAGATTACAATTGTTATCATCAATAAATATACATGTTATTATCGATCAATTCCACGAGCAGTTTAAGTTTGTTTTCCAAATGAACCTCTCTGTCCAAGGGAAATTGCCTTTATTTTTGAAAATTGGCATGGAATACTTTGGTTTCACAAACTGATCACATCCCATTTATTTGGCAATTTCTATCTTGCACATCACTCTCGTTTGAGCATGGGCATCAAGAATCAACCTACTCTTTGAGAAGACCTTGGTCATTTAAACAGAATTGTGTGTTGAATAATTAAATAAGATTATGCCGAATATCATTGAATATTCACTTTTTACCGATTGTCAGTCATTTGAGCGCAAAAGAGAAGTGTGGCTCCGATTACGTAAACATTTTCTATCGATATTACAATTTTTTGAAAAATTCCCCGAATTTATGTCAAAAATTATGAAACACTTAATTGTCGGATAACTTCAAACAAACCTCCGATCGATTAATTGAATTCTAATTCGATTCTTAAATAGTGTTAAACCATTTTTCGTAAATGAAATATAATTACTATTTATTAGAGATTATTCTTAAGAAGACACCTAATGTCAAATGAAATGTCAATTGTACAAGATTCATAATTAATGAGAACATACTTATATTACTTATTTTACTATAAAAGGCTAATAAATTTTCTTGTGGAATATTCTCTCTCTCTCTCTCTCTCTCTCTCTCTCTCTCTCTCTCTCTCTCTCTCTCTCTCAAATAAACAATTATTGGATTTGATAAATAAATCTTATGACCATGGTAAAGTTAATAAAAATAATGGGTAAACAATTATTGATATGATTTAAGGCATCAAATGATATAACGGAAACTTTTGGTCCAGTATTTGGTCCAAAGAGTAGTTATGATTAAAAACATTGGTGTCGTTCTCATCGTATTCGATGTCAACGATCTCTTTATATCCGAGAGACTGCATAACATCGGAACAGAACTCTTGAACTTCGATCACTTCGTTGACAGTGAGTCGATTGAACCAAACGAAAGGCGCTGTTCTCGAGTCACGTGTCGTTGAATGAGGGTTTGAGAGCACATCTTCAGTTTTGGTATGCTGTTGAATCCATATCTGAATAGGAATGGTGAACTTGAGATCTAGTTTTTCAAATAGCCTCTGTGATATTGTCATGGGATTGAGGGCCAGGTCTTCATATCTCACTAATGCAATGCTTTCTTTTAAAAAAGTAAAACCTAATGAGTTTTGGTAATAGTGATACAATTTGCATACCATTTGACCATTTGCTCAAAATTTTAAGTGAATTGATGTCATCCCTCATTCGTTGACAGAGAACTTCCACATCTGTACAGTTAGGACTATTGATACACCACTGCATGCGATATCTTGAGCTCATTACACCTCTGGGGTCGCGGACCAAAAACACTAACTTTATTGGAGTTTCTATTTCGCAAAAAAAATATTTTTTAAGTAAATTTGTTTATTTGTACGAATAATACTCTGAGATCATTAAGTGATCCCATTTGTTGATCAAATGTTTGCAGACTTATAGAACTTTTGAAAATTTCATAAAAATTTAATATATTATATAATTTAATATTATATAATTCATAGCCTAGAATAATAGTGTTTATCGTTTAGACGACATTTCAAACCATTTATCTAAACATTGAAATAAAATTTTCAAATCATTTTTCATGAATTTTAAATGAGATTTATATTAGAATTGAGACACTCTTTACACTCTTTTCTCTTCCAATCGATCTGAAGTATAATTATATATAAATGCGAGGGAATTGTCTGATATTTTGAGAAAATAAGAAAGCGTTTGATACTTGACTTGTCGTGCAGTTGAATAAAGTCCTCGACACCGAATCTAATGGTTTTGATCAATCGATTTGGACATCTCTCACAGATTAGACTATTGGTTGTGGCGTTGAAGAGCTGAATATTGTCTTTATCTACAGTTTTCTGCATTACTTGATTCCAATGAAAATAAGACACCTTCCAAAATATTGGTGATAGAAAATCAGTGAGATTGGCAAAGTTGCAATCTAGCAAACTATTCAATAAATAGATGGCTTCATCTAAAGTTGTTTTGTCATTTCGTGGGTTCTTTGCCTTCATATTAATGAGTGGCTCAAAATTGTAAAATGTAGGCCAATTCTGCTGAAGAAGATCCCCTGTTGCAACAGTAATAAAACTTTGAGTTATGGGAATTTAATGAGCTAGTTTTACTATTTATTTTTATCATTTGATAAGAAATTATAAGACAAATAATTGTTTTTGCTTCAATTTATATGCGATAACTAATTGATATTTCAAGAAATGGAATTTTCTTGATAATAAATATTTTGAAATAGGCAAGATTTAAGTAGCTATAAATTTTTAACAAGGAAAATTTTAAGACCAAGAAAAGTGGATCCACTTCTGGCTTCTGTTATAATCAAAATCTTTTTGACATTCTTTTGACCGACGACTGGATACTGACTCCAGTGGAGAGTCCTGTCATTCTCGGGATTCAAATAATCTATTTGAACATTTATTGCCGTATATTCTCTAAAAGACAGATATGAGAAAAGTTTTTGTTTATTTGGTACTAAATTCAGAACCAGAATCCATATCACAAACAAAACCATTGAAATCACTGACACTTTGATTATTGGACACAATTTGAATGCTTTCATCTCTCAATCTTTTGAAAGAAATTCAATGTTTACTCAAATAAAAAAAAATCAAAGAAACGAAATCAAAATATACTATTAATATAAATATTTTTCATAAAACTTTTTTTATTGTGAAAAAAGTTCATCACTTCCTATACATTTGATATACTTTTCTTTATGAATGACAACTATTGATCTCATTTTCAATATTAGCTCTCATTTACTGATTAATTACTTAATGTTTGGTTTTCGGCAGATGTTATGATCGGCCCATCATTTCATTTACGAACTAATCTGTATACATGTAAATTGACCTCACTTATTGATTAAGCTATTTAAGTACAGAGAGAGAGAGAGAGAGAGAGAGAGAGAGAGAGAGAGAGAGAGAGAGAGAGAGAGAGAGAG
>JAQGCS010001051.1:0-15961 GCA_034702105.1 Fuscozetes fuscipes
AATTAAACTTTTATTTTAATGGTGTTATCATAAGGGGGTAAATGTAGTGGAGATATAGGTTTGCACCGAACTTGTTTTATGTTGAATATTAACAGTTGCCATACTCAAGGTTCCTTTCTACATTCTAAGACATGATCACTGTTTGAGAATCAAATAAAGAATTGCTAATCAGATTCATTAGATTATGATATAAGACATGTAATCTCACATTAGATTTATGAGAGAATTGCAATTGACTTAAGTATGGCTCATGTGTTATATGCGGGCATATGTTGGCACTAATTAATAGTTGATTCATATAAATCTTCGCAGATTCGAGAAATTTTCATTTGCTAAATCAAGTGATAACTTGCACAATGAAATATCAACTTTTGTTACTTCCGATTTTGTGCTCTTTTATTTTAAACTTGGTCACTTCAAAGAAGAGCCAAATAAAATCAAAAGCAACAAATTCTGGAGTAAATTAAATAATTACCTAATTTTAAAATTTAATCAATTTTAATGTTTAAGTTAACCAGTAACTTTTCCATCGGTAACAACGTATGGCCAAGTCCTCAGGTTTTCCGCACTGAAGAAACATTTTATTCAATTGACCCGATTAGTTTTAGATTTATTTTGAAAACTAAAGGAAAATGTGATATTTTGGACAAGGCCATTCACAGGTATTGGAAACTTGTTTTTCTTGAGGACTGTTCTCTTGTAAGTCCTAAAGACTTTCGAAAGCTATTCGACCAAAAGAGAGATTTCTCAGTGGAGAACAGTTATCGAGGAAAGTTATCAAATCTTACAATTGAAATGCTCCAAGAATGCGAGACAACACCTCACCCAGATATGAATGAAATGTATTCCATTCGGATAAATGAAGAAAAGGCAGAAATTTCGACCACTACAGTTTGGGGAGCTATACGTGGCCTGGAAACATTTTCTCAACTTATTGAGAACATCGGACTAAACCAATTCATTGTTAATATGACATCAATTGATGACTTTCCTCGTTTCAAATTCAGAGGACTTTTACTCGACACTTCTCGCCACTACATACCTGTGAAGAGACTCGAACAGAGTCTGGAAGCAATGGCTTATAATAAGATGAATGTCTTTCACTGGCATATTGTTGACGACCAGTCCTTTCCTTATGTAAGTCAAGTGTTTCCAGAAATGAGTGCTAAGGGAGCGTATAATCCCAATACACACATATATACTATTGAAGACATAAATCATATCATCGAATTCGCAAAAGACAGAGGAATTAGAGTTTTGGTGGAGTTCGATACTCCTGGTCATACATTGGCATGGGGCAAGGGACAACCCGGTCTTCTTACTCCCTGTTATACGGGTGACAAACCAAATGGAAATTTTGGTCCAATTGATCCGACAAAAGAACCCAACTATCAATTTATCAAAACTTTATTTACCGAAGTCGTCGACAGATTTCCCGATCAATACTTGCATTTAGGCGGCGATGAAGTCAATTATAACTGTTGGCGTTTTAATCCTAATATCATTGAATTCATGAAACGCAAGAATTTAATCAAAAGCCCAATAAATATAACAATCAAAGGAAATGAGGTCTTCCACAAACTCGAAGAATATTATATCCAAAAAGTGATTAATATTGTAAAAGATCTAAATAAAAGTTCTATTGTATGGCAGGAAGTGTTTGACAATAAGGCAAAAATTGAATCCGACACAATTATACATATTTGGAAATTACATAATTGGGAAAAAGAATTGTTTAATGTCACTAAAAGTGGTTATCAATCGATTCTGTCTTCGTGTTGGTATATCAATAAGATATCCTATGGAACCGATTGGCACAAGTATTATGCTTGTGATCCCCACTCATTCAACGGTAATGAACAACAGAATAAACTGGTCATTGGTGGGGAAGCGACCATGTGGGGTCAGTATTTCCAATTAAAACTTTAATTACATTATTCTGATTGTTCAGGAGAATGGGTCGACGCTTCCAACATAATAGGAAGGACTTGGTTTGCATGTTTCAATTTTCAAACTCAATCATAATAAACCTCCGTTGTTTAGGCCCCGGGCTATAGCTGTGGCGGAAAGACTATGGAGTCCTAAGGATATTAAGAGTCCGTGGATTGCAAACAGAAGATTCAATCGACAGCACTGTCTTATGTATTACCACTTCTAGTATTGATTCCAATTACTAATAATCGTTAAACGCTTTTCAAAGGCAAAAGAGAGGCCTAACAGTGGAGCCGTCCAACGGAGTGGGAAGCTGTCAGTGCGATCATCTCTTCTGAGATCAAATCAATTATTTAAAAAGTTTTAAAAACTAAAATCGAAATCAATTTTAATTCAAATTTTAAACATTTGAGAAGTGATTTGATTGACAATAATTAAGACATAATTATTACGATTAGTCAGACCTCAAGACTAACTCATTTATATTTAGAGATTAGACTCTCATTAAAGACAGTAATCGATAATTAGTTTAATGTATTGACAATTGTGTCCAAAATTAGTTATTGTGAGGCGTTGGCCACCAATTGGACGATTGCCTTGAAGTCTGGAAATTGACCAGACTCCAACTTTGAATATACCAAATGCCCATTGATTTTCACTTCAAAACTGGTCGAACGTCCGGCGGCACCACTGATTTGGGCGTTCGGCACAGACTCGAGGATCAATTTTTTGAGCTGTTCATATTTGGGGGCATACCCTCATTTGCCGCAATACTCCACTTCCACTCTGACTGCCATTTGATTGTCAGTCGTCTGTCTTGCGGCTAAAAAGTAACAGGGATCAATCGGTTTGTTCTTAAATTGAGTCAAAACAACGCTCCAATTGTTAAGTATTTCGCGGTTTTAGAAGAATTGCAAATCAAAGCCAACTTCTAAGCCCTTAAAACAACGTTTACTCCAAGGACTGGATCTGATTGTAAAGAAGGCGTAACCCAACACAGGTGATATCACCTGTGCTTAATGTTTACCTCACAGTTCTACTCACTTATATTTACTTGAATACATTAAAACAATTTTTTACTAGCTAAATTATTAAAAATATTTAGTGGAAAATATTTAAAATTATTAAAACCTAGGCCTATTTATATTTTTATTTAGAAAAGGTATTAAACCCCTTTTCTTCAATTAACTAATTGTTTACTTTAATATAGTTGACTGTAATTTGCGTTGTTATGGTTTCAAATGAGTAATCAAATATAATGATAACAAACAATGAGCATGGCACATTTATTAATTACACTTTTAATACAATTGAGGCAAAAAATCGCAGTTTTATTTCAAATTGAAATAAAAGTTAAGTAAATGTTATTACGATTTGTCAGACTTCGAGTCTAATTCATTTGGATTTAGAGATTAGACTTTCATTAAAGACAATAATCGATAAAAACAGTAAATAGTTTTAAAAGCGTATGATTTGACCGAAAACTAAGCTTTTTTTGGCTTCGAAGCGGTGACCACCAGTTCTGCCAATTGCTTGAAGTCCGGGAACTTTTCGGTCTCTAATTTCGAATAAACCATTTGTCCGTTGATTTTCACTTCAAACGCCTTCTTTCGGCCGCCATTATAGCCATTGATATCCACTTCCGGTACAGACTTCTTGATTAGTGTCTCAAAATCTTTATATTTTCGGCGATAATATCATTGACCGCAATATTCGACTTCAACTCTGACGGCTTCGACGGCTATACATATGTCGTCATTTGTTTTGTTTTTCTTTTCTTTGGTGTCTTCCTCTTTGGGTCGACTTCTAGAACTCCTCTTCATTATTGTTTAGATGAGTGGACAACAAAAACTTTTGCCTCAATTTCTTAAATAATAGAGAATTTCAAATGATTTATGATTTAAGGCGAAGACAAATGCATTTAAAATTAGTGACTAAAAGGAATCAGACATATAATACGTCTATAAAATTGGTCAACAAATAAATTTACAGTTGAACCTGGTTATAATCTCCCTTATTATAGCCCCTCAATTGTTCAAGTCTCATTGACTCAGTCGTTCTCATTGAAATTAATGTTAAGGCACTTTGTTATACCCCTAAGTAATTACAATTATAGAACTCTTCTGAACCAAGCCGAAAATATATCCAGATATGGCTGTGATTTGACCGTTTACAATTTAAAGCACTCACTGATATTTTTTGACATTTTGTTTCTATTAAAACAGTTGACAGATGTTTGAGTATTTTATTAATTTATACAAATTAAAAGTGACTTAATTACAAAGTAAAACAAACTGAGATTAATAAGGGCTTCATTTTACGGCCACATTTCAGACACAGCGTTACTATATAGCAGAATAGATAAAACTACAAATTCAATTATAAAATAAAATCTTTAGAATAATTGTTTGTGAAAGGCTATTAAAATTTGCCTCTAAAGATAACTGGATATTATAAATAAATGAAGCTCTTACCTAATATTATAGATTATCAAATTAATATATCTCTTTGTAATAATTGTTAATAATTAAGATTTCAAAAATGTATTTGAATTTTGTTAAATTTTGATCCATTTTAGGAGTTTTACTGTATTGGAGGCAATTTGGTATTAAATATACAGAGTTAGGGCATCGCAGACATGCCTTATAGTGGAAGAGCGCATAAATATATGTGAATTGAGTTTGACATCAATTGAAAAGATGTAAAACATATGAGACATAAATTTGATTAAAAACTGTAATAATTAGTTGAAATCTGACTTAAATCGAATGAGAATGCATTTGGATGTTGAGAGCGGCCAACAGCTGCTCACAGCTCAGCACAAGAGTGCTATCACTCCGTCGACCACTTGTATCAGACGAGTATAACCTTTATATTCTAATATTCAAAAGATTTTCATTGATTTCGTTTGTGATTAGAAGTGGAAATCAATGCCACGAATCGCAAGACTTTATCTGACAATTGGTCTGATTGTCGTCATATTCTTAATTGTCTTTTTATATCTACCAAAAAGCGATACAATAAATGAAGTGATTATTAATAAACCCATTGAAAGTCCTATTCGTATGAAAGCGGACGACACTACCGGACGATCCAACGAACAGATCATTAAACCATTAATTGATTCAAATATTGCCGACAATGATATCAATAATAACAACAATATTAAGAAAAGTGATAACAAAGAGTGGACAACAAGTGGTCATCGAATGATGGGAACAATCGATGCCTTATCTCTCAATATATTCAAAGAATCGGCTCAAAGACATCAAAACAGTGAACAGAAGGCAATAGTAGCGGCAACACTCCATTCATGGAACGCCTACAAGAACTTTGCATGGGGTGCTGACCATCTGAGACCCATCACAAAAACAAAACACAATTGGTTTAGTGTGGGACTCACTATTTTGGATTCGTTGGACACACTTATTATGATGGGTCTCGAAGAAGGTGTCCAACAGTTTTCATATAATTTAGATTTTAATTTGTTTTGAATCGTTTAGAGTTCAACGAAGGACTCAATTGGGTTAAAAATGATTTGCGTTTTGATATCTATAAAGAAGTGAATTGTTTTGAAATGACTATAAGGGCTTTGGGTATGGCTTTGGTGTGACGTTTATTTATTTGTTTATTTAATTTATAATTTGTGTGATTAGCGGGACTGTTGTCTGCCCACCATTTGACGAATGAACCGACGATTCTGATAAGAGCAGCTGATTTGGGCGATCGACTCATCCATTGTTTCGATACTCCGCTACATTTGGTGCCTTTCAGTGACGTTAATCTAAGAACAAGAAATGCAAAGACACCGAACTGGTCGCCCGACTCTTCCCTTTCAGAAGCGACAACCGTTCAGTTGGAGTTTAGAGACTTAACATATTTAACAGGAATCAATAAATATGAGGTTTTATTCCTTGTTTTGAATATTTTCGGTTAATTTTAAAATATTGACAGAAAATGTCGTTCCGGACGTCACAACATATCCATAACCTGACTCTTCAAAGTGGAAAATATTTGCTTCCAATGTATATAAATCCATATACGGGTCAGTTTAGTAGAGGAACGATAACTTTGGGCGCCAGAGGGGACTCATATTACGAATATCTTTTGAAACAATATATTCAAACCGGTATTCAATGGCTTAAAGAAGATTACATCAAATCGATGGATGAATTGCAGAAACGACTCGTGAGAACAACTAAAGGACCCTTAAAATTGACATTTGTTGGAGAAATACTGCGTAGTGCCAGTTATAGTGATGTTCACCCAAAAATGGATCATTTGGTGTGCTTTCTATCGGGAACCTTAGCGCTGGGCTATTATCACGAAGTGCTTAAATCACCTAAAATTCGCGGCCATTCTGTGACCGACGACTCGCCATTCAATGAACATTTAGTTTTGGCCGAGAAGTTGGGCCGCACCTGTCATTTCATGTATAACCTCACAAAGACTGGACTCTCTCCAGAAATTGCATATTTTGATGAGTCAAACAATGAGGACGAACTTCAGATCAGACCCGCAGACTCTCACAATCTTTTGCGTCCGGAGTTTGTCGAGTCTTTGTTCTACTTATACCACATCACAGGAAAACAAATTTATAGGACGTGGGGCTGGCAGGTACGCCTCATTTACTCTATTGTCTTGTACACACCTCAACTCAGTATTTGTATTGAAACAGATATTCAAAGCATTTGAAAAGTATACAAAAGTGGGTTCCGGAGGCTTCACATCCATCGATGACGTTAGAAATCCCGATAACGTTCGGCCCAAAGATATGATGGAATCGTTTTGGTTCGCAGAGACTCTTAAATACTTGTATTTATTATTTTGTGACGACAAACAAATAGTTACTAAATTATTGGACAATTATGTGTTCAATAGTGAGGGCCATTTACTGCCCGTCAGGACTAAGAGATTAGATTAGTTTTTAGCAATATTTTTGATCGTTTCAAGTCTTATGTTATTTATTAGTGAATTGTTTTATAAAATTATATATTTGTTGCAATTTTTCTTTTCTATATTTAAAGCCATATTTAGAAACCTGTGACCAATCAATTAAACAAATGACCAAAAATGTAATTTACAATCCTTTCAAATGTAACCATACATACATTCTTTTGTTTTTTCTGTGAGTGTTATTTTAACTGATGGTATATTTAAGCAGTCGATTGACAGTTGATATCTATTTCATACTCAAACAAATCCTTTGCCGCCCATTGAAGCGCTCATACACTCAAATGATCACAAATTTATTAACAATTTCATTCTTAGATCTCATTTTTCAAAATTTAAGTAAAAATTAATTTTTAAAGCTTTGAGTTTGGATTTGATTGTTTGTTGACATGAAATGACAGTCGACTGCAAACACCAATTATTTGCTAAATTCAAACCGAATTTAAATATTTATAAATTTTTTAATTAATGGAAAATTTCAATATTTATATGACTTTTAATTTATCTTTAAATACAGTATTTATATGAAAACGTTTTAAACCATATTCTCATAAATCCAATCGATATATTTGGAGACATCAGTGTAAACTGCGGGCCAACCGGCTCTACCACAGAGAGTGCCATAACTTATTATTCCGACAATAACTGCTTGATTATAATCCATTTGAATGGCCGGTCCACCAGAATCTCCCTAAAAACAAATGTTCATTATGTTCTTGCTCAAATTTAAAATTCAATTGTCAGACCGAACATGTGTCTTCCCCAGCATTGTATCCAGCACAAAACACAAAGTTATCAATTCTATTATATTTAGTCCTACAATAGTCTTGAGAGATAAGTGGTAGGTCTACAGCCAACAGATTTGTAGACAACGAAGCCGAGTGATGAACTTTTCCCCAACCGGTGGCTGTAACCTCACCATGCAAGTAGTAGTCTTCTTCAGGTAAACAAATACTATTTGCCATTCCTTTAAATGCCTTGAAATTTATTTCTCCGTTGATTCGCAACAAAGCGATGTCATTTCGGGGCGGATCTCGGCTGAAATATTTGTGGTAAATGATCCGTTTAACGTTATAATGAGAGCCCCCACCTAACCCAAGACCATCGTGTGAAGTAATATGATTAGTGCCGACTAACACTTGTATTGATGACGGGTCTAATCTAGAATCGATTGTAAATTCAATTAGAAATGAATTATTTGAATGTAACCAACAATTCTACGCAATGGGCGGCCGTCAGAATCCAGTGTTTGTTTAATAAAGTTCCGCCACAAAAATGGTGATAACGCAAATCAGGCAGGTGCATTTTCTGCAACGATACCATCCACGGGAACTCTCCTTTTAGAGCTTCTCGTCCTCCGACTATACGATTTCCATGATTGTAAGCAAGACTAGTTCCACACTCACTATTAGTAAATGAAAGCACATTCAGTGCTAAAAATGAGACCAAAACCAGAACTTTCATTTAGACTTAAGTTGCAATTGATTGGAATTTCTATCAAAACCAAGTTTATATAGTGAGCTATTGTGCATCACTATAGGATCACTAATCCAGGATTTGATTTGGATTTGACATAAATTATTTACAACTGATTTATTTATTGTTTTGATATCACAACTAATTTGCGTCTATTCTCGTATGACATTAAAGTTGATTAAATGCAGGAATCATTTGGCATTCAAATCATTTCACTTCTCATTTATTCATAAAAATGATAAAACTTAAAAAATGTGGACCCCTTGTGAGAAAGCTACTAGTATATTCTACATTCTTGTCCGGTTTCTTTGTTTCGCATTCTTTTTATGTTTATCAACAAATATAAGAAAATATTTAACTGATTTCGAAAGGAATTAATGAATTCTTCGGTCGTTTTATTGTTTTGTCATTATTTCAAATTTGATAATAAATTCATAAAAAGAGCCGCAAATGAGTGGAATCTCTAGAAATGGAATTTAGATCGATATAAATAAAATTAAATATAATTTTAAACATTTTGAATGACAGCACAATTTTTGGATTCAATGGACGGAATTGAGAAATCGGGACCAGATTGTAGTGACGATCGATTTCTTTAAAATTTGAATCATAATGTTATCAATGATTTGTAGGGAAATAAAACCACTTTATGTCAAATGAGGGAAATATTTGCAAATAAATTAACCTAAAAATTAAAATTTGCAGAAAATACAGTACTAGAAATAGCTGTTCAAATATGAAGATTTCATACTAGAGTTGATCGAAATTAGTTTACTATCAGATAACTGACAATCAATTGTGCGTTCACTTCAACACATATGGATTCCAAATATCGATATCTTTTCTTATAAATCACTTGTTTTTCTTAAATAATCTTAGTATTAAATTCAAGAATTTAGTATTCATTCGTTTTTTTCAAGTTATTCAATGTTTAGTATCTTTTAAGTGGAGTGCAATCTATTGTATGAGAATTATATAATCTATAAATAATAAGAGGAGTTATCTTAAGGTGAGTTCTCTTAATCAGACTTTTAGAAGACATTCGATTAGAGAAACATCGGAACAAATATTGTTAAAAATGAACTTAGATTTCATATTATTGATAAACGCTTTCATATTTTTATAGCAAAATTGTTTCCGATATTATTGGAAATGAAATTTCAGTTATAATCTCGAGAATAAAGACTACGAGCAATGAATACGTGAATTGCGATAAAGTGTTTGTAAATAAGTTTTTATTACTCTATTTTCTTGAAATGGAATTCAAGAAATTTCAGATTAAGTCCACATATATTTGGTTTATGACAGGATAGGACAGAATAGAGCAGTCCTTTAACTGCACTATAATTGAAAAATAATTGAAAATATTATCTGAATTAGTTGTCAGTCACTCTGAAAGTATCTTATTCTCAACACTTCCCGACACACATATCATCTCTATTTCTAACGTTACGAATGACTTAATTTCGATAACATTATTCTCTTTTAAATCCTTTAATCATTTAATCGAATATTCATTTGTAAGAAATGTGTTCTTCTCTGAAGAATAATAAATAATTTGGTTTTGCAGTGATTCAAGTCTTTAGGAATAATGTCTGCCGTTTGGGTCAGAATTACGATTCCGTCCATAGATTTTGAGTTCAAGCTTTCGGAAAATGACAAGAATTTGGATTCAGGAAAAAGACTCAAAAATGCAATCAATCGAAGTATTATTTGATTTCCAAATGTTTTACATTTAGTTTATTCATAATTTTACTCCTTTTGAGAGAGATCTTTTATTTCTATTAAACAAAATTTTGGAAATAATTTAATAAGGTCAATTCTAATTTCAAAATTATTTCTATAATATTAGTAATTATATTACATTTCATAATATCATTTTGCATGGTAGCATTAAAGCGAATCTTATAAAATTAATTAAAATCTTTATTAATTTAACCGTTAATTAAATTTTATATAACATTAATTGAAATAATTTATATTCTCAATTATCATTTGTGATCAAAAATATGATGTAGTTTATATACTATATATAACTAACCGTAAGCATCTAGGATTAGGAAATGTGTGTATAATTTAAATACCATATAGAATTTGAGCTGCAGCGCTCCCTCTAGATTGACACTAAAATCCATACCGTTCCTCTGCCACTGGAAGCAAGATCTTAAACCAGAGATGCCCATGGGTTGCTCGCTGACCCTCCTAGAGTAAAAAAATTATGCAAAAACCCCTAGAATTTTTCGAAAATTTAACTTTACAGGTATACCCCCTCGTATTTTGGAAAAATAGTTCAAAAGGGGACCCTTTGTGTTTTTGCCGAACGAAGCAGCAAATTTTTTACCTTGGTCCTCCGTTTGAGTTCCTTGCCGAGCGAAGCGAGGCGGTTTGTATTTGCATTTTTTTGGCGGCAATTTAAAAAAAAACCCTAGACCCCCCCCCCCCTAGAAAAGTTTTGAAAACCCCTACCCTAGACTCCCCCTTGAGTCGAAAAGCTTGGGTCGCATCCCTGTCTTAAACAATTATAGAACTCAACTATAATGTTGACGAAAAATTTGAATATTTTCAAGACTTTTGGAGATTTTCCTCAAATAGCTGTGAATTTTCTAATTCTTTGGTCTGAGTTTAACCATGGCTATACATAGTATACATAGTATATCTTAAGGAAAATCTTCGAGTCTTTATTTTAAATCTTATCTTTAATTCAGATTTCATGTTAATTCAATAAATTCATCAAGATTATTCTCATAGAGTTGACAAAATTTCATTCATAAGACAGTTAAATATTTTATGGGCAATAACTCATCGAAAAATAGATAATTAGATCTAGGTGAAACCAGAAATAAGTCATTTGTTTGTTATATAAATTATATTTATTTCATTCATCAAACAATACTCTGCTCTACATCTGTATTGTAATTACTTTTATGAGTAAAACACTTATTGTGATTGTGTTTTACATTTGAATTCGATAAAAATATATATTCCGCGTCATTTGATTGCAATAATGATTAAATAATTTCACAAAAATGTCATTTTCTCATAATATTTAGTAAAAAACTTTTAATATTATGTCGAACAGAATATGGACTTCTATTTCGACATTCATGTGATGTTCGACTGCAATACATTAAAATATTAAATGGTTTTATCGAGAATAACAATTAAAGTTATCAGTGTTATATTAGTGTTATATTATTGTAAGCAACTTATTATCATTTATTTAAATAAAAATAAATCAATTTTAGTCGATTTGCTTGAATTTTCGTTAAGAGTTGAGATGAATAGCATTGAGACTAATTTGTTTGTCGTGTGTTTTATCGATAAGTCAATCGATTGTCTCATAAGTTATAAATTCAACAAAACTTGACTTCAATTAAGATAAAAGTTTATCACTATTTTCATACGAATTGAGTCTAATTTCAAATTACTTTTATATAATCGAATAAACAAATAATTCTATATAATGACAATTGATCAAGAATATCTGTATAATGCTTTACATCACAATTATTTACCAAGTTGCTGCTTAAACAAGTGACTTAATTGAAATGACTTTTGATTCAAGGTGAATTACATACAATTAACGAGGCAAATGAAAATCTCAACAATGACTACAGAAATAAAATCAATAATTCAAAAGAACCTTTTCTCGAAACGGTTAGTGCAATGAATCTGATTCATTTGAACCATGTTTGATTTAGTCATTTATTTACTGATCAGATCGTTGAAGAATCGCTATTATATCTGAATATCGAAGAAGCCGTTTGGCTTAAGTCCAAAAATGGCAACTATTATGAGGTGTCCTTTTCAGTAGATCTCGAAGATAGTGACGCTGTTATCCAGTATTTTAAGTCCAGGAGTGTCGGTGTAAAATGGCCTTCCACTATTGGGTTCGCATATAATAATTATAATTTATTGACTATATTTATATTATTTTAATTTAAGGATAATTCCATTTTCTCTGTTTTGTTACGGAGAAGACAACGATCCCTTGGACGACATCTTACTCGAGTAACTTTTCTTAAATTATAGTTAATAATAAAATCGAATAACTTTTAAATTCATCAAAAGAGGAGACAACGAGGAAAAGGAAGGGATGAGGAAATTAAGTCATTTCAAAAACATTCAAAATTCATTTTTAAAATCAGTGACTGCGAGACTCACTGTGGCACAGGTATGACAGCATTTTTGACCATTTTCCGATCTCTGATTCCAATTGGTCACAGGTGGTCGATAACGTGAGAAGTGGAGCATCCCTTACATTTGATTTTGTTTGTTACCTCATATTCGCCTCATGGATCGCAGCGATGGGACTCTTAGACAACAGTGTAATCAGTCTCGTAGCCAGTATGTTAGTCTCGCCCATGATGGTATGCAATAGTCATAATGAGGGGGAGGCCATCAAATAACGATTTATTTATTTCAAGGGTCCGGTTATGGCAATGACTTTCGGCACAATAATAAAAGACGGATCACTTCGACGCTTAGGATTCCGAAATTTGGGCGTTTGTTTCGCCATTACTATCATTTTCGGTAAAATCAATAATTTTTTTTAAACTAATGAATTAAATAAATATATTGATTTAGGGTTTGTTTTCGGTGCGATTTCACTTAATTTCAAAGACGATTGGGCTGATCAGGAGTGGCCCACTAATATGATGCGTGAAAGAGGTCTTCCAAGAGTTGCATGGGTAGGCACATTGGTGGCCTTTCCATCAGGTTGTGCGGTGGCCATCTCATTATTATCTGGCAATGAGGCCTCACTGGTAGGGGTCGCCATTTCAGTGTCTCTGTTGCCACCGGCTGTCAATGCAGTAAATATAATGCAATCATTTATTTCTTTTATATTAATTGTCGTTAAATAAAGGGTCTGTTGTGGGCCTACTCTGCACTTTCTGTCCTGCATTCTATTGGTGAAGAGCCCACTAATACAACTTATGAGAGTACAAACAGGACCTACAACAATTTGTGCAAATCTTTGACTCCTGAAGAAAAATACGTGCCATTTTACTTTGATAATATGGCCATCGAAACAGCGATTCTGGGCTGTCTTAGCGTTATTCTGTCCCTAATTAATATAACCAATATATTCATCGGTGCTTTGATTCTATTGAAGGTTTGATTTGTTACGACTATTGATTATATGTTTAAACTTTTCTTAAATTCTTCAGATAAAAGAAATCGCACCATTGTCCACAATGTCACCAAGCACCAGACGCTTTTTCCAAGAAGATATCAAGGTTTGGTTGGATGGTTTAGTATTTCAGTTATTGTATTTGATTTATTCTTAAAGATTGTGCGCGAGTATAATGCCGAGCATGGAAGCAGTAGTGAGAACATTGGTGAACAGGTCCTAAAGGAGTGGGCGGTAAAATTTAAAAGAATCAGAGCTTTATTCTACAAAATATAATTTGTTTATACATTCAGGACATGAACGGAATCGATCCAAACGAGTTGTTGTCAGACAGACCGGAAGCGAGGGTCACACAGATTCAAACCCTCAATGATATCGTTCGCGATGTCGAAGCCGATGATGTGTACCGATCGATCCATCGAACTAGGCACTCCAATCATAACGTAATATTTCTATTTAAAGCAGAGCTTCAATAATATAACTGTTCTTTTTTAGGCCGATATAATGCGAAGAATGAGTCAAAATTTGTTTCAACCACCGATTACTTCAAATGATATTCGAAGAGATGGGAGGCGTAGAAGTAGTTTAGTGTCAATCAATATCCCTACCGTGAGAGTATCCGAAGTAGAGTTAGGGGCTATCGCCCACAGAAGATTGAATGGTCGGCGGGGCAGCCGTTTATCGCAAATTACGCCAACTTTTATGGTAAGAATAATAAGTATTTAAATTTAGTCTATAAATGGTTTGTGCAGACCATGGAAGGCGATTACGACCGCTTCTCAATGAAAGAGCCATTGTCTCATCCAACCACTCCAATAGTAAAGATGCCGCTCTCGGCTGGAATTCAACCGATTAATAACAATGTCTTTACATTCGGTGATAACTTTCTTCTCAATGATATGAATCGACAGTCGAGAAGAAATCGGAGGAACAGTCAATTGTTAAGGCGTTCATTGCACCACTCCGAACACTCACCATATAGTCTATGGCCGTCAGCCCGTATGTCGCCGTCCACTGTTCCACGATTTGTGGTCACACCCGTTACTGAAGACAATATTCCTGAAATTCTAATCGATAACAAAAAGTGATGCAATTATTACTTAATTGAACTCTCATTCACTATAACTTCATTTTTCGATTATTTTCGAACAAAAATAGTGTTCTACCCATAAAAGGGTAACCTTGTATATTTGCTTTAAATAAATTAAAGATTTTTCTGTAAATTTTTACTCACAAAATGTTTCAAATAAAATTTTAATCCAACTCCAAATATCCTTAGTCAAACCGTACATTTATTCTGCACAAGGGAATATTTGTGATATGCACTTTACATATTTATAAATTAATTGATAGATTATAAGTTTTAATCAGTTGTCAGTAATCATTACCTTGCTGGCTTCTATCCAAATGGAGAGCACTTGGATATGACGACAAAATTCATAGGTTTGAAACCTCACACAAAAAGTAAATTTTGTGATAAATTTTAAAAATCGAATTTATCTTATAATTCGACAGATATATCGAGGAATAGAAGAATCGAAAGTAAATTCCATGTAATAAATAATATAAAAATAAAGTTTAGGAACCAATGAGTTGGACATTGAAAATAACAAAGTAAGGGATATCACCTAGCTGAAAGAGGTTTCTTTGATTCATTTTGACCAATACGAGGGCACAACCATTTCCCTGAAATTTATCGAAATTGCAGATTCGCTTCAATTATTGGTAAAATTAAAACCACAAAACATTTATTAAAAACTAATTCTGTGAATAAGAATTGAGTGAAAAATTTTTGGCACAAAATTTTAATTATTTGTTGTGATATTTACTTTGAATTTTTTAATTTAAAGTTATTTCGAATGCTTTAACAGTGGTCTAACGTGGTGGCGGGTTAATTTTGCCGTAAATTTGGTGTTAAAAAACTGTAAAATATGACAATAATTTCATTTTATTTATATGTTATGTTTGAGACACACTATCGGACAATAAGTGTTTGAATTTTCATTTGTTTTGATCCACGCGTTCGGTAAATATGCCCTCAAAACAAGAAGAGTTCCGCTAAAGGGCTGTTTTATTTCATGTTTCATTCAACAAAAATATGGGAGTACCTTTCACAGATAAAGTTTTAATACAAGAAAAAAAGGGTTAAAAACAATTTATAATACATATAATGTGTATAATAAGATATTGACAACAAAAAGGAAAGTCAGTTCGGATCTTACACTCAAAGTCATGACCAATGATCTCCATTTCTAATCATGGTTTGAGAAGTGCTTATTTCCACCCGAATAAGAGTGTGTTTTCAATCAACCAAAACGTGTATTTGAATGTATGTATAAAAAAGAGGTTAATGATTTTCCTCGAGAAATACCATCAAAATAATAATTATATCTTTTGGTCGGACAAAGCTAGTTCTCATTATGCTAAAAGTGTCCTCGAACACTATCGTTCCTATAAACTAAAGTT
>JAQGCS010001052.1:0-15955 GCA_034702105.1 Fuscozetes fuscipes
ATTATTTAACTAAAGAAATCCATAGTTCCTGGTCCCTAATTCAAAATTTCCACGATACGATCAACCGATCTACACCCTATGTGTAATAGATCTATATCCCTTTTAAGCAGGAATGGCCAAGGGCGATCGATTGATTATTCCCTCCATAGAGTCTAAAAATTGCAATTATTTCCCCTAGAATTTTTCAAAAATTTATCATTACAGGTATACAGCTTCGCGGCGGCTAATTTTTACCTTACTCCCCTTTGTGTTTTTCGCCGAGTGAAGCGACAAATTCAAATATCATCCCTTAGATCCCCCTCTAGAAATTTTTTGAAAAATCATCCACTAATCACCCTCTCCTAGAGCCGTCGACCTTGGCCATCCCTGCTTTTAAGCATCAAATGAAATGCTGGCCTTATTTGCTGACGAACCTGAATGAGAACTCTTCCCGATTCTCTCAATACATCTAATCGTTTGTGAAGTAAAGGCATATCATTTCCGCCAACCGTTGAAAATATTTCTTTAAATTGTTGTTCAGTTATTTGGGCGTAAAAATTAGGGTCTGTTATAGGAATGCCATTATCTATGGCTCTATTAATAGCGGCGCAGAGCGCCCAATAGCCGGTATGGCTATTAATAGAGTAACTCTGATTAGAATTGGGCCAGAACGAAAAGTTCAACGAATCGACCACGAATATCCAATCGATGGCTCTCTTGTCGGCCACTTTGGGATGTAAGCTATGTTTCTTCCAAACAGTTATGTCGTAGTTATTTCTCTTCATATCTTTATTTATCTGTAATATAGAATACATTTTCATTTTTACAAAACTTTAGAAATTTCTATTCTGTAGTATTTTAATTGAAATACAAATACAGTCAGATCCGTGTTTGTAAGCCTCGCCTTTTCATTTCAAATAAATAAGTGTTTTTACGGTCATAACAAAGTTTGCAAGTATATAATCTGGTTTTTCGGACTCTCCTGTCGTTTATTTAATTCTTAGGGGCTTTTTAGTGGCAAAGGAATAGAGCTATCGGCTAATGGAATAGAAAGTTGATAAATAAATTATAATGTTAAATCGTTTCATATTAATTTATAACTTGCATCATTTCGATATATTATTAAGGTGGTTGACAAGTAATTGGCCCGGAGGAATTACAATTTTTATACTTGGGCGCGAGGGTGCCAAAATCCGAGACCAAATTCAAGGTAATGGTCCCTTCTTTGAGTTGGCTGTTAGGGGCCCTTCACACTCGACAAAATTTTCAGGGCTATATCCTAATTTATTGGTATCCCCTCCTAAAGTGGCGGACCTTAGACAACCTGCCTCATATCTAAATTTTGATAAGTTTTCAAATTATCAATAATATGAACTGAAAGCCAACGTTTGTGTTCTATATCTGATATATTGGAGTTTATTTTTGATCAAGCAAAGATTAATTATTAGATTATTTAGATGATTTAACAATTAAATAATAGATGAACACTGAGGCTAATAAATGATAAGTTGAATGCTCTAAAAATGCCGCAAACAAAACACAAGCCATCATTCAATGCATTCAATTACCGAATAATTATACGATTAAACTCTACTGAATTTGTGATCAATCAATGCTTATTCATACCATGAGTGCTAATTTGCGAACACCTTCTTCATTGATCCGAACGTCTTTCGCTAAACTAACCACAAATTCGGACGATACTCTTGGACAAATAAAATTGGAGGAACTCATCATTTCATTAAAAAAAACTTATCGACACAAATGATAAACTATATGTGCAATGAATCATATGAGTAGACGAATGGTATTCAAACACAATGAGAGTCATTCATATCCAAAGTCTATAATTAAGACCTTTTGGTTCGAATAAAAGACTGCAGCAGTTCTTCAGTTCTCCATTCGATTAATTCTTTTCGTTTATTCCCATTTTTGGAATATTTTTAGAGAAATGAGTCAATTCTGTGGCAATTCTTTAACCATTTAATGCAAACAACAAATGAGTGATAAAACGAAATACTTTTTATTGATCGACAAATAAATTGAAGCGATTCTAAAAAATAAGCAAAAAGTGTTGAAAATATATTTTTATAATTAGTTTTAATGAAATTACTGCTCAAAGACTAGTCCTTTATTTCAATGTTTTATAAGAAACTATAATTTTATTCGTCATTAGAGGAACTCTTAAATAAAGGCATTAATTATCGAATTGAAAAAATTAAGTGAAAATGTAGTGTCGTTTCAATATTTCGTATCAAAATCTAAGCAAAAAATGATGAAAACAAAAAAGTGTAACAATTATTGAATAAATAGTTTTGTGAAATATTTCGTTTAAATATATCGATATTTGTTTTACAACACAACAAACTCTCGTTTTGTCTTAAATATAATGTTTTAATTGTAATAATTAAATAGAAATTCATTTATATATTATTCAGAGCATTGTTTAGGCCATGAAAGGGGCTTCACTCAAATCACTGACAGGGGGTTCGTTCTCTTCTTCAGATTCAGAATCAATGCCCACAAACGACTCATAAAGTTCGTAGAACTCTGGGTCATCTTCTGGTGGTTCAAATCTATGTCGAATATCATTCGATACTCCGTTATCTTTAAACAAAAGCTGTTTGTCTTCAGATTTGTGATCGTCTTTGCTATCGTTTTGATCGCTTTCAATGGTTTCCAATTTCCAAACCTCCAAATTATCCCAATATGTAAAAAGAGTGGGCTTTCGGTCGTGTTGGGGCTCAAAGTGCCAATGAATGTGTTCCCGAAGATATGACGGCTGAAGACATGTGTAGTCACAATATGGACCTGAAGTAAGAGTTATTATTATTATTATTAGACAATTAATGGAAAAGAGATGGTCTGTAATGAGTTACTAATGACTTACATTGTTTTCCGTCGCGAACATTACGTATCTGTTGATCGTGTCGTTTGAGATGACTCTGAACGGCATCTTTTCGATTGTGAATATATGGACACCGATCGCAACAATAAAGAATTTTTTCTTCTTTTTCCACGTGAGCCGATTCACTATTCTGAGCAGAAACGGGAGCCGAAGGTTTGGGCGAGTTTTGTGGGGGCTTCTTGTCGTCATCGGTAGCGTTGGTGTGTTTGCTCTCCATTTCTTTGAGTTCTGTAGTTTCCAACTGGTTATCAATGGGCAGTGCTTTGAAGTTAGGATTCATTTGATGACAGGCTCTGTGTTTGACAAGAGTGGCCGCGTAATGAACGGCATAATCGCATTGATCGCACTTCCACTTTGCATCTAAACCATGAAGAGTCAAATGTTTTTCGAGACGTGATTTCTTAGAGAAGGCAGCCGGACATCTGGTGCACCGGTGGTTATATGATGAGTGTCCCAATGAAGCAAATGAAGAATAATTGTGCAATTGCTGGTGGACTAACAGATTGTTGGCAGAGGATGTGCTATAACTGCAAAGTTTGCATTTATTTGGTTCTTCGCTTCCATGCATTGAGATGTGAAACGTTAGTGTATTTACTTTCATAAACACTGCCGGACAGTGGGAGCACCGGTATATAAAGCGATGCTTCACTCCAGTACGAATTTTTTCAACATAAGCGTTCGATTCAGTCATTTCCAACAAAAGCATTTGTTCTCTGGGACTCCTACCGTCAGCTCCAACCATTACAGCTCTTTTTGGAACCGCCCCTCCGTTAATTTCTTTGGCGATACCCGACCATGGCGGAGACAACTGTCCAGTTTTTTCTGACTTTTTGAGCAAAGAAGTGGCACCTGAATGGCTCTGGAATAGCGACGAATTGTCTTTCTTGTCATCAGACGAGCCGTCTTTGAGAGGAGATTTCATATCACGCTTCATGTGGTCGACAGCATTTCCGATCAGAAGTTTGGTTCCATCGGGATATGAATTGGCTCTTTTGGCGATATATTCTGCTGTGTGCACATACAGATGTTTACACAACTGAGGCTTATTCTTGGCTCTGAACAAACATTTCATTCAATAAATATATAATTCAATAAATCAATTAATCGATTACTCACTTATAGGAACAGTAGAAGCAGTGGTGATCGTATTCTGTATTATGAAAGGCTGAGTGGATTCTTAAATCTCCAGGACTTTTGAATGCCGCAGGACAGTCTGCAAGACATTAATTTTAATCAAATTAATCATTAAAAGAAAAAATGTCAAGCCATACCGGGACAAACATATGAAAACATTCGTCTGTTTCCTTGTCTGAAAGTATTGACGTCAATCACAGCAACAGAAGGAGTCGAAAGATTAGTCTCATTTGTGTCTTCTTTTTTGATTTCATCGCTCAGTTGTGTATTAGAGGGAGTCTTGTGTTGGTTGAGATGAGACAAAAACTGATTCGAGTCTCTGGTCTCGAATTGACAGTTGGGTTGCGAACACTTGAACGTCTCATTTGTGTTCTGTGTATGAAGTCTTTCGTGAACATAAATATATGTCCTTCTCTTAGAAGTGGTCGAACAGAACCGGCACTGGAATAGTTTGCGTTTGTTGTTCCCGATCTGAACCCAAGTAAAAGGAATGTCTGACTCATCCCTATCATCGGACTCTTCCATAAGTGATTCTTCTTCTTGAGGTAACTCATAGTAATTGACAGGCATTTGGTCACCAGAAGTCTGGTAATGCACTTTCATGTGTTGGTTCAGCAAATGAAGATAACTTACAGAATAAGTGCAAAGAGTACAGGAATACTGTGCACTTCTATTCGGGCGATGGAACTGCTTGTGATAAAGCAATTGTGTTTTGGTGCCCGCAATGAACGGACATTTGTCGCAACGGTTTTTGCTAACACTCGCCGACTGTCTGACTGCAGACAAATGAAGGTTTGATTGATTGAAATACTTCTGCTGTTCGTTGTCCTCATTAATGACTAATTCGTTTTCGCTCTCGTCGTTCACTTCGTCGTCTATTTCGCTATTTTTAAGATTTTGCGAATCAGCGCTATTGTCAAAGACATGTCCACTCCTATCATTTGCACGCGAATAGCTCTCATTGTCTGCGTGGAGAAGCATGTGTTTGACCAAAGATTTCTTTGCGTTCACCCAATATGGACAGTGCGTGCATTTGAATGGGCCGCTCGATGGTTGATGCCTTTTGACGTGAAAATCCATGTGAAACGCCTTCTCTGCTCTAAACGGACATAAATCACAAACAAAACTCCCTTTGAATCCACTGATGCGAACGCTTTGATGTGATTCCTGGAAGGCCTGCACAGCACTGGGCAAATTGGAATTGGGGGTGGAGCTCACGGTTATTTTGGGAGCGATGTTGTCGTCCACTATTTTGCAGAACGATTTATTGACAGTACATCTGAATCTCTGTTCGACATCTTCTGAGTTGCTTTGATGTCGCGCAACGCAATGGCGGACCACTACTTCTCTCCAATTTGAGTCAAAGCCACAGCGCCGGCACCGATAAGGCTTCATACCTGCGTGACTACTCAGATGACTGACCATAACTTTGCTTTCTTTATGCTTGAAATCACAATAAGAGCACTGAAGGAGTTTTGACTCATCAGAAGTGTTGTTGTTATGTGAATTGTAGGGAACGTTAGGCTGAAGGGAGGGATTGAAACCCTTATTGTACTGAACATTAGGTTCTGTCGATTCTTCTTCACCCTGAACTTCAAAGCAAATGTCGGGAGTGATGACAATACTCTCGGGATCACAACTGTAGTCATTGTCCTCTTCTTCATATTCGGCTTCATTCGATTGGTTGACGTCATTGTCTTCATAATCGACGCCATCACTGGTTTCGAGTCGCGCTCTTTTCGCCCTGAAATCGATTTTAGTATTACTGCCATTATTGGCGATGGCGTCCTTCTGGTTGACCCAGACCACATATTTGTTGTATTTGGAGTAATCTCTTTTGCCTGACTCATGAACGAGCATCGCCTTTGCTTCGATGTGTTTCGGATCTCTTTGAGACTTCATTTTAATATGTTTGGTGACATCCCATTCCCAGTTGGATCTGTGCCCACACACTGAACATTGGAATGGCTTTGTGTTCAAATGTTGAACGAAATGAACGTGAAAACGACTGGCAGTACTACAGGTAAAGTCACAATAAGAGCACCGGTACATTTTCACCTTTCCAGATTTAGTCATTTCGTTGGGTGACTCCGAAGGGCCAGGGTTCTCGTTGCCAACTATACCTTCTTTATCGTCAAAATCAATGTGCAATTCGTTTTCGTTGTCATCGTCTGCGATATCAAGAGCTGTGTTGTCTTCATTCTCTTCGTTGTCATCGGATAAGTCGTCGAAAACAAGTGGTCTCTCTTCATAGTCATCGGGAAGAGGTTTGTCGTCCATTTTTATTTCTTCGATATTGTCGTCAAAGTCTTCAAAATCTACTTCTCCGGAGAGAACTGACGCTTCGTTTTCATAATCAGCATTTGACTCCTGAGTCATGTTTTGTGGCATCCATTCCATTGAATTTTCTGAAACATTCTGAGAAACGTCTGATTGCGACTGAATTTGTTGTTCCATTAGATTTAAGTCAGGCATAGGGAGTCGACTGTGATATTTCTGTATGTGTCGGTTAAGATCACCCTTCCATTTACTTTTGAAGGAGCAATAGGGACATGCAAAGGGACGCTCTTTCGTATGGACTCTCATATGTTTTTCCAGTTCAGAGATCCAACGCGTCTGATAACTGGGGATAGAGATTAAGATTAGGAAAAGATTAATACAATAATGTCGTTCACAAACGATGTGAATAAAAAAAAAGCAAAGGCTTTTATGTGATTTGAATGCTTACCCACAAACTTGACACTGTGTTGAGCTTTTGTCAACTACGGGCTGTTTTCTTTTGAGTGACACACTTGGTTGTTTTGCCGAAACATTTGGATTCAAGGCTTCAGGAATACTGCTTCCGAGAGGGGTAGAAGTGGACGGAAGGGCCTTATTATTACGCTTTCGTTTTGGATTCAACTGTTCTAAAATAGTGACGATATTATTGGCCTGAGTGTCCTCCTGATGCATATGAGTCAGATGTCTCTGAAGCCAAACCAAGTTTTCAAATTTGATTTCACAGAGAGGACACTGAAATCGTTTCTCCGGGTGTGCCGTCGACTCGTGTTTTTGCAGTTTAGCGAATGTGTCGGTTTGGAAATTGCAATACTTGCACTTCTTTACTACTCCAGGTTTGGCTACTATTTTGCCATCATTTTGACGAACATAAGTGGTAGGCGCTCGAATAGTAGTGGTAGGGCCTTCTTCCATCGTTTGTTCAAATAGATGAGCCAATGATCCGCTTTCGCCCTCTTCATTGTCTTCAGTCTGAATGACTTCACTCTCGCCTTCGTCTTCAATGGGTTTATCATCGGTTTGGTTGGTATCTATAGATTGCTGCGACTGCTGCTCATTAGTCTTCTCCCGATGGTGTTGAGTCATGTGAACAGTGAGTGCTGTCATCACATAAGTGATTAAAATATTGCATTTAATACATATGAAAAAGAGAGAACACAAACTTAATTAAGTAAAGGAATATATTTACCTTGTTTCTTATCGCACGCAAAACTGCATTTCGTGCATTTGAAGAGTCCATTTGAGTAATGACTTCTCACATGTCTGTCCACATTCCATGAATAGGGGCTCTCAAAGTCACACATTTCACACTTGATTTTAGGCGCCGAATGATATTTCATATGTTTTTTGAAGAGGTACTGAACGTTAGTCATATAACCACAGGTCTGACATTTGTGATACTTCTTCGCGAAAATTGATTTGTCGTTTAGTCGTTTCTGGTTCGCAGATATTTGTCTCTGGAGCGCGATTTTACGCTTGTGGTCACTGACTGACTTCTGGTTGACTACAAGCTTAGCCTTAGGCGGAGGAGGCAGTGGACCACTCACTTGATTGGTAGTGACCATCGCTGGCGATGTTAGAGTCGGTAATTTTACACGAATTTTAGGCACAACATTCTGTTGAGAAGTTCCGGCGCCCTCATCAGAAAGCTCTGGACTCTCCTGTTTAGTGATTGTCTGTGCCTTAGGAATGGCTTTTGATTTATTTGATTTACTGGAGGTTTGAGTCACTTCAGGCGGAGGAGTCATCGATGTCTCCAACTTATGCACTAATAGTAGATGTCTTTGAAGTTTTTGGACGTACTGACAGGCGTACACACAATAAGGACACTCCACAATCTTAAGTCTCTGTCCATGTGCATCGCGCCGGTGGTATAAGAATTCGCGCGGATTTATTGTTCGGAATCCACAGTCATTACACGTATACTGACGTCGAATACGAGTGGCCGGCAGGTCATCACTGCCACCCGACGAGGGTATTGCCATTTTCTTATTGGAAAACTTAGGAGTACTGGCGCGGGACGACACGAATTCACTAATTGAGTTCTCGTGAGAAGGAGGCGAAGGTTGCCCCGAAGACTCGTACCAATTGGCGTTTGATTCCGACTGATCCCTATTTTGATGATATGGGGTCAAATTCATGAAAAAATTGGGACCATTGTCTTCATAGGCCTCTTTCCAGAAGTTTTTGTCGTCGTCTTCTTCCTCTTCTTCTTGGGTTCGATTTATATTCGACTCGTCTTCCAATCTGTTGTGACTCTGATTTTCAATTAAGTCGGAAGCATTTGCGTATTGGTGTCCAGCATTTAAACTGCTGTCTTCACCGCCAGCAGAAACCAGTTCTTTTGCGAACTTGACCTGAGCTGACTTAAGGATATCGCGATGAACTTCCAGCTGATGGCGTATTAGAGTTTCGTTATCTTCAGAGAGAAAACCACAGAATTTGCAGCTTTTGTTGCCTTTGTTTGAAAAAAAGTTTTCAATTAAATAATTTTCGGTTCAATTGTCTTAATTCGCAAACCTTTTGAGCCACAGATTCCGTGAACTTCGCGTCGATGTCTCAGAAGATTTGTTTGATAGGCCTGTCGTCAGGAGATAAGAAAAAATCAATTAAAACAAAAGAGAAGTCATTAATGAGACGAACCGTAACGAAGGGACAGAGAACACACTTTAGGGCATTCTCTACGTGAGTAACGGCTTTATGTCTGGACAACTGGCGCGCACTCTGGGCTTCAAAAGAGCATTCATTACAAGGGTAAGACATCTTGAGAGGAGGCACTCGAGCCATTCGTACGACTAATTCATGCTAAAGATGTCGACAAATATGTGTGAAATCAACTTTTGTCACAAATTAAATCCGAAATCATTCGCTTTATTTACGAAATCGACAATAAATCTGAAAAATAATAAAAAGAAAATCAGAAAATAAAAGAATAAATCAATTTATGGCCGAATACTGTTATGTCATTCAATAGGTCTGATATCTCGTGCGATAACCAATAATCCAAAGCAAAGACTATTTGTTATGAAATGCAAAGACTGAAAGACTCGTGCATTCATTCAATGCATAAACCATTCAATAATTGTTCAAAAAGACAATTATGGTATCACCAGATAATAAGAATAGAAAAGAGCCAAGAATGTTAAGACTTGGTATATAGGATGTGATGTCTGACAAAGCTATGAGTGAACACCCATTCATTGATAACCTAATGGCAACGCAGTCGTAGGCATTCGGCCAAAACACTAAAGACTATGATTGGAGTTGACTTATGAGACATTGAGTGAGAGATAACTGGAATGTGCTCTCAATGCTGTTACTGAGCGATGAGCCACAGAGCAGACTAACCACAATAGAGACAATGCATTCAGACATGCCATACATAGATAGCACTGCCAAAGACAACATATCAAGGACAACACCGACATAACAAGACATAGGCCGTAAAATGGCGAACAGTTCCTCTTTATTGCCTCTCTTGACTACCGGCAGAACAGGTCTTAAACACTTGTTTTGCTCTAACCCTAACCCAAGCCTTAGTCTGTCTTTTGCTGATAACTTGTAATTCCGAGAAACGGATGTCAAAAAGAGTCGAGTATTTGGCTTAAGATTAATTCGTCTCAAACTCACAAACGCTTCGCGGAATCGGTTCGACACAAGACATACATTTGTGCCGATCATTGCGTATATCAACTCTTATGAGTCGGGCTCCGTCTCGACGCCATTTTATGGCCAAACACCTCTTTCTTATCAGTGTTTTCAAAGGCATTCAAAGCAACCATAACTCAAAATCAGTGGAAATAAGCGGAAAAAGTGTCGATTACTCGATATATAGTCAACCCTAAGACCTAACCTTTCCTTTATGTCCAACTCATTTACATTCAATCATTTGCTTTTGGATTAGACTCGACTTTTAATAATTTAATTAAATTGCTATCAAATTAAAATTGTCTTCATTTGTGATATCGATTTTCATCAAACATTTCGATATCAATCAAATAATTAATTAATTATCAAATATTTCTAATAAATATGTTTCACAAAAATTGAGTTAACATTAGATTAAAATCTTAGTTAAAAAACATTTGTTTTGTAATTAAAAATGGGATTAAAAAAAATTAGGAAACGAGTAAACGATTAAAAGCTTAGATTATATTTGGATTTATTTTTGAGGCATTGAGTCATAGTTTCAAACATTGAATAACATTAGAATCAAAACAAATATAAATTAAAAGACAATTTGAGTGAATGTAAAGACTTACCACTTATTCGGAAGAATGGCGGACAAAGAATGGCTGTGTTGTCTTAGTGTTGTGTGTCAGCACTAGTAGAGCGTCATTCTGTGCAGAGGACGAGCAGTATCTCTGTTGGCATTTGCGGTCTTCATGCGATAGGAAAGCGCTGTTCGACTCCTATTCGACACAACACTTGTATGGCGTGTATGGCATGTATGGCGTGTTTGCAGACCTGTGCTTAGATCACAGCCATAGCCATAGCATTGATTGCAACGATAGTATGCAGTGAAAGACAGTCACTCTGTGTCTCTATAGCTGTACACAACTGTACACTAAGTCTGTAACTAAAGACCTTTAGCTCATATTGAGGAAGGAGGAGGTCCTTAAAGACTCTGCCAGTGCTTTGAATGGCAGATCGCAGTCCAGGATATGAGGATATGAGGAGAACCGAACCAGTATTGCAGTATTGCTATTATCACTTCTCGATTGAAGCTTTTGATGACGACTACCACTGTATGGACTGCTTGTTCTGCACAACTGGCAATCGGAATGGGGTCGACTCAACTCCACTAAAGAATGGCAGATATGGCAGCACCATTATTCTCAATATAACCACTTTATATGATCCATAGTGTGACCCTTTACTCCTCTGAGTTTCTCAATGTTAGCAAAAGTTACAAACTTTACTCAAAATTAATGTTAGTCTCAATTGTCTGAACAAATGCTAAGTGAAGACAAATCAATGAACTAATGAACAGGTTATCTGATTAGACAAACAAATGAATGACACAATTGGTGACACCTCTCTATTGCTGGCTCTCCACTCAATTGTACTGTAGTTACGACAGACTAATATATAAACAGATAATATATAGGAATAGATTTGGATCGAGTCTATTATGAGGTCGTCCAAAGTGGTGTCGAGATGACAATTCCACTCATACGGTAATGTATAAGGCGTGCCACTCGTAGGCCTGTCGAGTGTCGACTAAGGGCTGCAAGCGTTGCAAAAGAGTCAGTTCTATGCAGTGTATCTGCTTTTGGGTGACGTCCTCACCATTGCAACGATTGTGGAAAATGTGGAAATCATCGATTCGTATGACTATGACTTGGCTCTAATGCTATCCTGTTCTCTATACCTATACACCAGACAACTCTGCCATTCATGAGTGCAGACCCAGAACTCAATGGCAAACAAATGGCAACACCGCCACCACTCATACCACTCACAACCGCACAAACTCTCATTAGGTCTTGTTTTTTGCCAAATAACAAATATAAGAGCAGATGATATTTTTCGGACAAATCTTTTCTCTTCTAAACATTTCTTGCTTAGAGTTGACATAAGGCTGGCCTAACATCCATATCATTGCTGTCATATCAAAGATATTTGTTTGACAACAAAAGTATTTCTTTCAGAACTCATTTTCTTTTATTCCTCCTTTCCTTAAGTCATTTAATTAAAACAAAAATAATTAAAAGTTTTATTGCAATTATGATATCATAATAACATTCCCAACACTTTTGCCTTACATTGAATTCAATCTAAGAATTGCTTCAATGAAGTCGTGATTTGACTGAAGGTTTTCCCGTAAAGACGATAATCGTCTAAAGTTTCAATTTTTTATTAATTTTCTTTATTCATAACTTTATGTTAATTTTGATTAAAATGAAATTTTAGTCATTTCTCCACTAAAGGAAATGATTGACATTGTTTTGCTATATTTGATTAAACTGATAATCTTGATAATATCAGAGACATTTTTAAATAATTTATTTGTAGTCCTGATTTCGAAACACTTTCGATGGTTTATTGATGTCATTCCGATCTGTGCTCTATATCGCAATGACCGCCAACTCTTCAGATATACAAAAATAGATAAATCAATATTTGAATCATTGAATGAAAGGTGAACTAAAACTCTGGCACTTATTTCTCTCAAAGAATTATTCGTAAATTTTCCTCTTTCCTGGATCTTTTTTTCAATATTATGTGATCAAAATTTTAATTTATTGCATTTGCAAGATTCTAATTTTTTCTAAGCAAATTATCATTTTCTAGAACCAGTCATTAAATTAACTATAATTAAATGGCATTTAAAGCGCGCAAACAATCATCAAATTTATTAAAGTAAATGACTTTTAATACAAAAAACAATTCAAATAAAACAATTGAATTGAATTTAGGCCCAAATCTCACATAAATTGATTTTTATTGCAGAAAATTAATTCAATTATTTGTGAGATTCCACAGAATATTCTTGAAGTGATTCAAATAAAGCGCTCAGAATTGTTTAGTTCGATATTTAACCAAAAGGTGTCATAATTGTCGTGAAAAGCGATCAAAGGTATGGTTTCTTCAAATTTAATGGTTTTGAGTCATTCATTGCGTCTAATATTAAAACGATTGCATTGTTTCACTTAAATACCATTTAAATCTTAGCTGTGATTTGTTTTATTTAATTGTGTTTTTCACATATTTTTGATCACATTTTCAAACAAACAATTGTTTTGTCAATAATTAGGATTAAGTTTCGACATCGAAATCAAGTAATCAAAAAACGAAGACAATGGCCGACAACAAACTCTATGAGGTTTTAGGGGTTTCCAGAAATGCTTCCGCCAATGAAATTAAAAAGGTAACTTTTGATTGAAGCTATTGAATGCTAGGACATTTGATTCTATTGTTTGTATTATGAAAGCAATACCGAAAGCTGGCGAAGACATATCATCCCGACAAGAATCAGGACGAGGCGGAGGCAGAAAAGGTTTGTCCTTCGCTCTAATCTATGATTATCTTAAATCTTGTGATTTTCAGTTCAAAGAAATTTCTTTCGCTTATGAAGTCCTAACGGATCCCAAGAAAAGAGAGGTCTATGATCGCTATGGAATCAAAGGCCTTCAAGAGGGAGGAAGTGATGGCTTCTCATCGGCTGAGGATATCTTTTCTCATATGTTCGGAGGGGGTGGACTTTTCGGTGGTTTAAGTGGATTCGGTGGCGGAGGAATGGGTTAGTGTTGTCACCAGAATTAGTGACCAACAAATTCTAATCTAATTGTAATAAACAGGGAGTCGAAGGCGTCGACAGAGAGGGGAAGACACAATCCATCCGTTGAAGGTTTCCCTCGAAGATCTCTATAACGGAAAGGTTTCCAAATTACAGCTGAGCCGTAATATTCTGTGCAAAGCTTGTGATGGGTATGTCTTATAAAATGATATCTTATAAACATTTACTGAATTGCTGTTCCTATTGCTAGTATCGGTGGAAAGCCAGGCTCTCGAGTCAAGTGTGTTGGTTGTAAGGGAATGGGTATAAAAGTAGTGATCCGACAATTAGGTCCCGGAATGCTTCAACAAATGCAGAAGCCTTGTGACGATTGTCACTCTCAGGGAGAAGTGGTCAATGAGAAAGACCGGTGCCATACATGTCGTGGCAAACGAGTTACTAATGAGACCAAGATACTTGAAGTGCACGTCGACAAAGGCATGAGAGACGAACAAAAGATCACTTTTAGAGGTGAAGGCGACCAACAGCCAGAAGTGGAGACCGGAGATGTGATTATAGTTCTTCAGCAAAAACCTCACGACAAGTTCCAACGAACGGGGAATGACTTGTTTTTACCGCTCAATATATCTCTGACGGAAGCGTTGTGTGGATTTGTCTACAATTTGAAGCATTTGGACGGACGTCATATTCTGATCAGAAGTAAACCTGGAGAAGTACTAACACCCGGCTCTGTTAAGGGAATTAAAGGCGAAGGAATGCCTATTTATAGAAACCCATTCGAAAAGGGAAACCTTTATATCAAATTCAACGTAGAATTTCCTGAAAACCAGTTTATTTCTGAAGTGAAACTCAAGCAGTTGGAGGCTATTATTCCCGAACGTAACGAACCCATGGATATTGACCTCCACGACGAACACACAGAAGAGGTAGATCTCCACGATTTTGACCCCAGCAATGACCGGTGCAATGGAGGTTCTGGTCGTAGTGAGGCCTATGATAGTGATGATGAAGACTCTCGAAGAGGGCCGGGCGGTATTCAATGCGCCAGCCACTAGATAAATGAATTTCTAATAATAAGTATAAATTTCGATTTAGCTTTAATTCAAATGAAATAATCATTTCTAATGTATTTGTTTCGAAACAAACTATTTTTCACTTATTATAAATTGTTTATTAAAAGCATTCCTCAAATAATTTCATAACTTTTAGACAAAACATTACAATTGTCTGTAATTCTAACCAAATTTCGATCAATGAATCGCAGCTTTGATTTTATCTGAAGGGAAATCAAATGAAATGATGACAAATGAAATCATTTTTACCCGAATTTCAATTCATTTGATATTAATTTGTATCAAATCTGTTATTTTTGTCTCATAAATGTATTCAGAATACATTTGTACTGTTCTGAGACAAATATTTCGAATTTGACTCAATTTTAATTAGATTTAAAAAATTATATGAATATTTATTTTACACCAAATATTAGGTTAAATAGTGTTTAATAAATTAGTTTTAATTTAAACAAAACTGTATTATCATTAGTCACATGTTTTGCCACAAATTGTGTTAAAATCCTGATTTTGCTTTCGATTTATATTTTGATAGAATTCGAAGGCTTTGTGTAAAAGACTGTCCAATAAAATGTTTTATCCATTAATTGCTTGTATTTGTGTTGAAAACACGTAAAACGCTTTTGTTTATCTCATTGCAAGAACTAATTTTGATGTCAAGTCCTTAATTTCAAAGAGCATCGAATCCTTACTTTTGACAATTGTCAGAACAATCTCTGATGCATACAATTCTAATTTTTTACTAAAAGTAAACTTTTCGTGAGATTCCACTTCTAAGTCTAAATCTAGATTCCACTTATTATGTCAAACATTCTGCAAACTATTTACCAATAAAAATACCAATTTTAAATTTCAATATAAACAAGTTCGGTTCAAACCCACTAATTCCCACTACACTTACAACTAAATGAAATCCCCATCAAACGTTTCACGTCCATTTTTAATTAACCTATTCCCAGCCCTATCCCTCCAAGGCATATCCCCATAGGCCAGCCCCATCTCCATCTCTCTCCAAGGCATATTCCCATCGGCCAGCTTCAGCCCCATTCCTCTTCAAGGCATATATATCTCCACATCAATCCCATCTCTTTTCTAGGCATTTCTCTGTATGGCAACCTAAGTCTCATCCATTTCAAAGGAATATCACTACCTTTCTCAATCCCATCATTCTTCAAGGCATATCGCTATAGTCCAACCTGAATTTCCTTTCCAAACGCTATCTCTATAGGCCAGACTCAATCCTATCCCTCTCTACTCTTTCTTATTTGAAAATTTTTTTAAAAACATCTTTAACAATAAATTTTAGAATTTACAAAAATTTTTGAAAGTGGGGAAGGGTGG
>JAQGCS010001053.1:0-15952 GCA_034702105.1 Fuscozetes fuscipes
ACAGGCAACTTTATATAAGCAAATTTCTCATATAAGCAAGTGCATTTGAAGCACAAGTCATGTAAAAGGCTGTAAAATGCTTCGGATATAAGCAAAAACTATAACGAATGCTGAAAACTATTTTATAAAATTAGTATTAAAAGCAATTCATTGGAATATTTATTGTTTTCAGAGAAAAGTGAATTGTTTTTCATTTTAATCAAAATGTCGGTTAAAGCAAAAACGAAACTCAATGCTAAAAATCTAAGTGTATTATAATGTAAATCAATTAATTACTAATTATCGTAAATTTTGTCTCATTTCGTTTATAAACAATCTCTCATGTAGGCAAAGGTTTTCCAAATCACCATGCGATCGCTACTAAACGACCTGCACTGTATTTTAAGTTAGACTCTATAGAGGGCTCAACTCTCTGTCGATTGTGTTCTAGGAACTTTTATAATCGAGTTTAAATTAAAATATTTTGATTATACCAGTAATGAGTGTAACACAAAATTTCCATAAAAAATAAATTTTCAAATAAAATATCTGCCATTCATTGCATGTCTGGTATTCCTCAGCAGATAATAATAGTCCGGATATTTAACAAAGAGTTGTCATTAAAACTCTACTCAAATAAAAAATAATTGAATTTTATTTTCAATGAAATAAATTTGTTTTTGAAAACATTTGTAGTAATAAATCATATCTCTTATTATAGTGAGAATAATAAACTTCCAGAATCTGTTTCAATGGAATTGACCATGCTCTAATGTTGTGCGCAAAAAGAATTACAAATAAGAAAAATAGTATCAGTTCTACGAACTTATATTCCATTCTTTTTGTAATACAATTTTCTTAACCTAAAGTATCGAATAAAATAAAGTTACGAAAAGAGTGACCAGAAATTCGTGTCATGTCTTACGTGTCTTAAGTGTTAAATGCCGTGAATTGTGTTGTTTTACTCAAACCTATGGCTTAATAATACACACAATTCGTGCGTTTCTCAAAACCAATGAAACATTTCTTTTATCATTTCGTGAAAAAAGTTTAATTCATTGTAACATTTGATTCAATGATTTTTAAAAAATATTATTTTTATTCTTAAAAATATTTTAAAACTTTGAAATTTGTGTCAAAGAAATCCAAATTTACTTCAATTTGATTCGTATTTTGTGACCAAATATACTGAGAGACAAATAAACGAAACAATTATTTTGGAAAATAATTACAATTAATGTAAAAGTTTTGTCTGTATTTGTATTGTAATTATTAACTCAATTATTACAAAATAAAAGGGTGCTCAAAGGGGTATAGCCCGAATACCCCTTAGTTTTTGAGCTCGAGTAGACCTCCAAGATTTGGGGCAAATCTGATACCCCCTTAAAATTTTTTACCTTGGTCCCCCTTTGCATTTTTTGAGAAGTCAGGAAAATAGCCAATATACCCTCTAATTTTTTTGGTCCGAGGGATTCTCTAAGGTCGAGGACCTTGAGCACCCCTGTAAAATAATTATTAGATTTTCCTAATTGACTCAAACAATAATTGCTTAAAATTGTTCCGATCATAGATTACCCGATAAAATGAAGCCTACAATAAAAGTGATCAGAAAAGGAGCGAATAAAAAAATGATTAACTCTTTAAGACTCCGAATGAAACATTTATTTACTTTTTATTATTTGTAATTTGAGTTCAATAATAAAATATTCTTCTGATTATATATGACGTGAAAATTGTTTTGGGATACCATTCATTGGAAGGGAGAGAACTCCCACTTATTAGGGGAAATAATAACAAAAAAATGTCGATTCCGTGACTTCAAACAAATATCTAATAACAAGTATTTAAGTAACAAAAATATGTAAATTAATCGAACGGCAGGTGTTTTTCTGCCTGCGATCCAAAGACTTTACTTCGTTTTAATTGTGATATAAGCAAGGTCTTAAATATCCTTTCATCCATCTCAATTAACTTTCGCAATTTCAGGAATATTCTATGAAATTTTCAAGAATTCAATAAAAAAAATTTGAGTTGTAGAAAATATTTAAAAATAATTTTAAACATGTTCATTTCTGAAGGATCTTATTGAGGTGACCTTGCTACTCTCAAATATTGAGGAACAAATATTTTATTCCTTACATCACATGAGAGGAACAATATTTCAAAACGAGATCTCAAAGGAGTGTAGAGTTTTGAACACTATTTCGAATTGAATTCAAGCGAAACCTTTTCTTAATTTTGTTTAATTTTGAACATAACTTGTATTCCATTCGACGGCAAAATCAAAACAATTATTGTTTACAAAATTTTTTCACAAAATTATTGACTTAAATAAATTGGTAAAGTCGTGATCGGGTCAGACATATGTATCGCCACATATAAAAACTCTTCTAAATTGTTTTCTGCAATATTTTCAATCACCGAAAATTGCAGTTAAATAGTCCAGCAATTTATCATAAGTTTTGTAGTCATCCTTAACTGGATAATTACAAACGAATTACTATTCAAGTCTAACTGTTATAAACTGTAATAAATTATAAAAATATCATATTTTACTTAAAATATATCACCTTTTATAAAATATTGGTGAACAATGCGTCCCTACAATTTTCTATTTTGAACTTTTCAAAGTAGACAAATTACAATAAAATCTAATTTAATTAACACACTATAATCTTGCTTGTTTTTAATTTTCATTCTGATAAAGAAAATTAAAAAATGTTAACAAAAAAGATGAGAACTTTCAGCTCTGATAACACTTTAGATTCAATGTCCGTTCACTCGAATCGAAACAATTTTAAACTTTAAAATAATAAAATTTATCAAAAATGAAATCAAACAAAAAAAGTGAAAAATTAGTTTCGAAGTCAATGAGTATCCGGTGCTCTACTCTTAATGTATTTATAAGTAAATCATCGCATTTAAAATTACAAAACGCTTTTAAAAGGCCAACAACTCTGACAAAACGTCTATTGACTCGAAGCATAAAAAATAAATATTTGGTTCAAAATCTAAAATTAAATAATTTTTGTGAAACTAAATGACAATAAATTCCTATAAAACCGAATCTAATGCCTCGAATGAATTAAAAACGGATTTATTAAAAATTAAGATAAATATGAAAAAAACAATTTGGTTTTGGGGTAAAAAGTGGCAAGAGTACTGCAAATAAATCTAATGAATGGTAGCATTTAATATATGGATTGAAATGTGAAATCAAATGTCATGACTTTTGCACACATTTTGTAAATTAATTTCGCAAAAGTAATAAACATTTTTTACGAATTAATTCATTTTTACCGATAATTCAATTCTTGATTTATTTGAATTAATGAATATTTATTTTTCGGGAATAATAACAAAATTAATCAAAACATAAGGCTTTGGATAATCCTCGAAAAAACAAACAAATTCTGTGCTTTTCTAATGAGTTTATGAACTCTTTTCATACGTTCAGATCTTTATTGTATTTTTCAGTACCTTTCCTATAGTCTTACCGAAAGGGTTGCTCCTCTTCTTATTGTGAATAATAAAGTTGTATCTGTTTTTATTTAAGTGAATGTTTCAATTGTTTGATTGAAAGGCTTGTTATTTAGCAATCGATTTGTTAGTTCATCTAATTTTCTCCAATTTTTAAAAGGTATAAAATATTTAATTCCTTTTCTGTCTAATAAATTATATAATAATTTGAGAATTTGTTTGAATAAAACATCAATTTTACTGATGATATTGTTTTTGACAAACAATCGAAGCATTTATTTGTTTAACGAAAATATTTTATTAACGATTGAATTTCATTATAAATAAATTGCTTGAATAGAAATTCCAATAGAATTGATTTGAAAATTATTCAAATGTTTGTCTCGAAAAGCATCTGAGAAAATGTTAGCAAAGAGTGATTTGTATTCTCAATTCAAAAGAATTGATGACTGATTGAAAAATTCATATCATTATTGCATTAATAATAAGACTGCAAATCACGCCAACAAACAAATGCTTTTTATAAACTCAATCAATGGTTCAAAAGTGGAAATAATTCGAATGGCTTTTCCTATTTTAGGAAAACCTTTTCTCTTTTAACCGATACTTGACTTAGATTTTTCAGAGACCAAGATTACTCTCTCGATTATGAAACTGAGCAACGGTTCCGAAGAGAATTGCCTTATTATGAAAACAAATGCAAAGATTAAATTAATTGCAAGTTGGGCTCAAATGCGTTGCGTGTCTTCTTAATCGCACAGAATAGAAGTTTTCCTTATTTTATTGTGTGAACAATGAGAATCTATTGTCACAAATGTCTTTTTAAGGTCTGGTCATTATTTTTCAGATTATTCTTTGAATATATGATTTGTTTGTTTTCAAACTCTATTTATTATAAATCAGAACTAATGTTGAAATGATTTTCCCATTCATTCCGAGATTTCGTTTGAAATATCATTAAAAGAATGCCAATACGAATGACTAAACAATTATTCAAATTAATGAACTTGCAATTCCATAATAGAAAGTGATGTTAGAAAAGACAAATATGTGATAATTTATTAATAATTTCCTCTCATTTTCTTCGTATATCTCATACTCTGATATAACTGTTTCTCAAAAATAATTATCATTTGATTTTGAAACGATTTTTAGCCCAAACATGAATCAACTAATCTCTTGTTTCTTAACTGGGCATGAACATTATATGAACATTATACGAATATTGTATGTATTTTCCCCTACTATTAGTGGGTATCAGTCTTAAGAAGTTTAATCATTTTTACGGTACAATGACTTTCGTGTGTTTTTATTGTTATTATTAATTATTAACAAAACTTTTCATTCATTCCTTAAGTTTAGGCCCGAAATTAATGAGAGTTAAAGAATGCGTTGGCTTCGGCTCTGGTAGTAAACACCTGCTTGAATGCCAGCGTCAGTCTGTAGTACTGGCAGCTCAGAATCCACTACAGACTCATCAAGCGCTTCATCGAGCCGTCAGAGTACTGGTATTGTTGCACCTGTTCTGCACTCGTTTAAACGCGCGTCTATAGCGTTTCTGCCACTCTTGTTCTACAACACAAACCACAGCTCTGTTAGTGCCGAGTCCTTAGGACTGGTGACACTAATTGACGCCGGATTCAGAATGGCGTCACGTGGTACGGATAGGAGTGTTCGTCAGACAATACCGAGCACTCGTCGCAGAGCGAGATCATCTCCGAGAAGCTCAAGTGTTTCTTCTGATATGAGGTCTGTCACCAAATTGGAGGCACAGGACCTCATTGAAGCCGAACGTGAATACCAGAGACAACAGGAATTGGAAAAATGTGCGTCAGATCTGGCGATGGAAGCCATGGAATACAAGTTTCTGACGCGACGGAAGAGATTAATGGCCCGGAAATTGTTGCGCGACTCTAAAGAGCGGTCAGACCGTGTGTCAGACCCTAAGCTTGAGTCAGACCTGACTCAGAGTCGCCAACAATTAAGAACAACTCGTCTCGATTGCAATGGAAACATAATAAGTGTAGTGCCGACTAATGTACCCACTCTGGCAAGTGGTGGTCCATCACAACAGAGGCTGAGTGCTGTGCGATCAGTCGCGCCTGACTTAGCATTACAGATAACTACTAAAATGGACTTCAATGAGCCGGAGTTACTACTTGAGAAGCCCGGAGCTGGTCGTGAATCGACAACTGATCAGAGCCTCAGAAGCAAACACGACAGGGAAATGGTAAGCACTGAGCTCTACCTCTTCTATTACTTAACTGTTATTTTATTAGATTTGCTTTTAATCTAATTTATTAACAAATTTTTATTTATTATATTATTTATTAATTAATTGCTTTTCAAAGAGTTTTGTTATTTTTCAAAACCTTTTTCTTTTCTCAACGAAAGAACTCTTTTAATGATTGTATCGAAACTGAATTCATTGCTTCTATTTATTTATTCAAATTATTTATGGTTTGCTTATTCTGTGCGCAAAACAGTGAAAATTTTTACCCAATTATTAGCAGTAGTTTTAAGTCAGCAAATCGTAAGTCAAATTTGAAATAGTATTGGGACGGGTATTGAAAAAAGCACTTTAACTGATCATATCTTATGGTCTCGACTCGGCCTTCATTTTATTAGGTTTTCTCGTTTTTTGATTCTGTTGTCTCACAACTGCCCCCTTTTCTCCCTATCCTTCTTACGAAGAAGTCTTTCATTTAGTTATAAACTTATGTCTATATTATTGTTTAGTTTTATAGTTGTTTGCAATTAATCCGTGAATTGAATTTTACAATCGATTTAATGTAAATTTTAATGAAATGAGCAAAAAATGGATTCCTTTTCTATAGAATTACCTAATTTATAGTGAATTAGAAATTTCTGTTTAAAAGATGATTTGCAAAAATATTTCAAATTTTCTATTTTTATGAATTGCGGCGAAATATAATCAATGCATAAATAAATTCCAGTATTTTGTTTAAAACGAAAAATCACTTAAAGTGTGAAATCTATTATCGATATAATAATTATAATGCGATTTATGTGAAAACGTTTGGTTCATATTCTAAATGTTAATACAGAAAAAATATGACGAATCGGAATCTAATGGCAGAAAGAGGTCTCAGAGATTCACAGCCAGTTTGATTCGGACCAATACCAGCGATTCAGAACAGGAACCAGAAGAGGACAGCGGCTATGAGGCCAAGAGTGGCATAACAGACACCACTGTGCACACTATGGACCCGTCCCGAGCTGTGTCGCGCGGTTCAATAAGTTCTTCGCTTAGACCGTTCAGCTCGGACTTCGAGAGTGCCTGGGGATCGCAGGAACTCCTCGAAAGCGATTCGTCGGTAAGAAAGAAATCCATCAAATCCAGGTCCTCCGATGATACCGAACGCGATATGTTTCAAGATGCAGAGGAAAGCCTCGAGAGCATCAGACAATATGGCGACTTTGAAGCAGGTAAGATCAGAAACAATTGCTTTTAGCATTATTTAATTTTACACTTGATTTGCAATGAATACAATCGCTTATACCTGGTTCAACTTTTGAATTATTCATTTTTATGGCGAAAATTTTTATAAATAAATGTTTGCATACAATTTGAGACTCAATCAGATTTAGTTATGAGAACAACCCTTAATGTATAGCTTATCTACTGTACAATTTAACTATGCATGTAGCAATTAAATTGAAAGTTGAATTTTTTCAGGTGTGCGGAAGGGGTATACCCCAAATAGCCCCTAGCTTTTGAGCTCGAACAGACCCCCTAAATTTGAGGCAAAATATATACCCCTGCAAATTTTTTACCTTAATCATCTCTCAGTGTTTTTCTGATGAGTCAGGAAAAATGCCTTAATACACCCTAATTTTTAGTTGGAGGAACCCCCCCCCCTTTCCGCACCCTTGAATTTTGTTCACTAGTCATAAAACTTTTTCGATGCTTTTAGTGCACAATTAGTTTCAGTTTATTATTAAAATTTAAATCACTTGCAGAGAGATTTACATAACTTATAGGAAATTAACGAAAAATTTTATGTTTTAATTAAAAACGCTTACAATCTATTAAATAATTGAAATATCTGTGAAATCAAATCATTTTAGGCCTAAATTAAATGTTTTTAATAAAATCAAAAATTATTTCAGATTTTCATTCAATTAAAAGACTATTTTAGAAAATGGAAATTTTTGGCCAAAAAATTATGATTTTATCGCGTTTTCAATGCTTTAAAAGCAAACACAAAGAAATATTTTAATCAAATTTAAATCAATTCTCAAAGTCATTGAAGAGAATAAAGAAATCCATAAACCAATCCGTGAAAAATAGCGAATTAACCCAGATTGTGTGCTCACACATTAACAATTAACTATCACAATTTGTTCTTCATAAATCATTGAAATTCAGCAGAGATTTAGAGGAAGTAATAAATAATAAACGTCGAAGAAAAAGCATTGAGATAAAAAAACTTATTCAAGCAATAATTGAATTGCAGGTGGAATTGAAACTCAGGCGGGATATGAAGTGATAGATCTGCCGCCGCCGAGAATTGATGTCAAAGATAAAAATAGTGATAAGAGCAAAGACACCACTAAGCAGATGATAATAAAGCCCAGGAAACCAGTGCGAGAGGGCCGGCGAAGTACGTCGGATCCAGTGCGCGATCGTCTATCCGCCCAATCGGTTCATCTGCCGTCGGTGGTCAGAAGGGGCAGTACTGCTATGCCATACCATTTCGCAATGCCCACCGCACCTGTGAGCGGGTATATGAAGCCTACCGTTGCATCACTGAGGGCTCGCTATGAACGAGAAGACTTAGAAGGACTCAGTGCCGCCTCTGCCAAAGATAGGTATAAGATCTCTGAAGAAGATAACTATCGGTGAGTCTGTAATTAGTGTCTAATTGTTTTTGTTATGAATTCCTCTGAAAAGTATTAGAAAACAGTTTTTGTATTTCGATTGTATTCAAAGCATTTTCGTTGGCCTTCACTCAATTGAATGTCATTTAAAATGGTTTGAAATGTTATAAAACAATTAACTTCTGATCACAAAATGCATTCCAAATATGGATTAATTGATGCAATCGATTGAAACCAATTTTTATTATTATCTTTGTTTTGAGAGAAAAGGAATTTGTTTGCAAACAATTCTCATGAAATTGTAATAAATTGTGTTTGAAATCAAATAATTATATTTCAGAAATGTTTTACGGATTTTAAACACAAATACTTCTGTTTTTAATTGAATTTTTAGATTAATCTTCAATTTTGTTTCACACGATTTGAAAAACTATTTCAAAATCAATTTGTTTCTAATGAGTCTATTATAGGATTTCAAACAAAATTAATCTTTTAATTCAAGATTTTTTCAAATCCATTGAAGGAAACAATTGTTTGAAATTATCGATAATTCTTACCAAACAAATAGCTTTTGATTAGAAAATATAGGCTTTGATTCGAATGAATGAACAAAAGCTATCAAAACCTTCAAAAGAGCAGAAGTTTGACTCTTGGCTATGAATTTAAAGTCAAGAATTTTTATTATATCAATGAAGATGTGCTCATCCATTAATTAAAGTTTAATTAAATTAGAAAAACAATAGTTTATAAAAGTTTTTATCTCTATTTAGTTGTTTGTATGGGTTTTTCGCGTGAGATCTCTGCCATCGATAAGACTTTCTCTTCGGAGGAGTTTATTGTATTAATTGTGAAATTATTTATGTTTTGTTTGTCTTTGTTTTCTACCAAATGTTTGAGAATCTGATGAATCAAATCTTATATTAAAGAAATTGTTTTAATTATAGAATAAACAAATATTTATTAATTGATATGAACTGTAAATCAAATGCTAAATGTTTTGTCAAAAACTGTAAACTTTCACTCATTTTAATCATTTGTTTGAAGGATCAAAAAAGTCGAGGAAGAGCTCAAAAATAAGAAATTAGAAGAGGAGAGGACCAAACGATATGAAGATTGGCTTAAAAAATTGGACGAGGTCAATGTCATACCGCAGTCGGCGAAGGAAAGGGTCAAGAAACTGGAGGAAGAGCTTTTTCGGCTAAAAAAGGCTACTGAGGAGAGCGAGACCTCAATGGCCAGAGCCTATAGAAGACGACTTCTGGAGGAGGACGACAATGAACTGGTTTTCCCAATGAGCCGAAAGACACAGACAAAGTCTGAGCCACAATACCAGATGAAAATGATATCGAGAGCATCACAAACCGATGACACCCCCAGTAGTGATGTGGCCGTCAATACAGAAATTGATTACAGGTTTGAAATTCAATAGTAATTCAAAACTGATTTTCTAGTCTTTTGTTGAGAACTTCTTTTCATAGTTTGAGTATATTTTTGAGAGTAATTCAAATGAAATCAAAATTACATTCAATTTATTTCAATCAAAACTTTGAATTATTTGTTTGACTCAAATGAATGGCAAACTGTATGACAGGTTAATGAGCGCTCTGTTGGATAAGTTATTGGTGGCCAAGACATCTGTGGCCGTCCAGACAGACTGGAAGAATAGTGTGGTTGAAACCAGGGATGTGGCCGTATCTACAGATCGCATATTTCGGGAACTGTTTTCTCCTCCACCGAACACCCGATCCATGTCTGCTCAGACAGAGGTCTCTGCACTCAAATATAAGGACGAGTCTGTGGCCACTGATCCGGAAATTACAGGTCTATCACATGTTTTATGGATTTCTTTACTTCTATTACTCATTCATTTGATTTATGCATAAAATGTTAAGAAACTCATGAAACGACTCAACCATTTTTAAGAACATTTTGATTTAAATTTCAATAGTTTTGTACAAATAATGAATCTTTTTTTAATAGAGCACAAGAAAAGGCCTTTCCTTTCAATCAAATCCACTTATTTTCTACTAAATGCCAATAATTATATTTGAATTTTAATGATATATTTGTTTTGATGAATAAAACTTTTATTCTTTACTCAATTGAAGCCCAAAATCATAAAAAGGCTTTTATTCCTCTCAGTCTATATATGGATAAACATTGCCATCGATTTCACAAACATTACAATCAATAAAACTTTGAAAGCCTTATAAATAGAATAAAAATTTAAAAATAAGAATTTATTAGTTTCCTGGTTCACTATTATAAACAACAAGCAATAAATAAAATGATAGATTGTTGAAAAATATGTCTAATTGTTTTGATTAAATTTATCAATCGATCAAAAATATGAATCGATTTCATGATTTAATCTCGAATTCAAAGCCAATAAATATTTCACACATTTTTGAGTGATTTGAATATTGAATTCAAATTTAACTTCAAACTGATCCCGATTATTATCATTAGGGCATCGGCACAGAAACAGATCAGTTCGTGATTCACAAGCCATACGATTATCATCAGGTGTTCAGACCGACCAGAAGTGGATTTCGCGCAAAGACGTCAGCTGTGAGGCAAACCTGTCGTCCTTTTCATCTGAATCTGAAGACTCAGTGGTTGTGAGCACAGCATATCCTAAAGGCTTTCATCCAAAAACGGGTCAACTCCTCGATGAGAGCTTATTATCCAATTATCAGGAGATAAACGATCAGAATATCAACAGACTTAATGTGCGGAGTCGTGACCACAATTATCATAAGTTGTCGAAAACTCCCGAACCTATAATCGAAGAGTACGGCACGAGTGAGACATCCACTGAGACTGAGTCCAACTCTGAAGGAGACTACAGCTGCGAAAATGTACGCGAAATATATCGGGAAAGAGTCGCAGAATACAAGTCCAGCTCTAAACCCACACAAAAGAGTTATTATCATATGAGGAGTGAAGAGAAGAAGTTTAACGTCGATCACCAAAAACAACCGAAAGAGAGACCATTACTTGAAACAGATCTTCAACACTATGATAGAGAACCGCATCGCCCAGAGTTCAGACATAAATTCACTGCCGATAAAGTTAGTTATAATACTCTCACTTTTATTTACAATAATTTATACCTTTCCTCATGAATAGAGACCTGAATCTCGTCACGAAGTTAGCTTCAAATCATCTCAAATAACTCCAACCCCTCCACCAAAACCATTGCCAATTATGAAGTCTACTGAGACTCAAACTAATGGTGAAGTGATGACAATTGTTCAGCAGTCAGCCCCTAAGCCAGTGATGAAAGTGGCGCCAAAAGACTTGAAGACTGAGTCCAAAATCACTGTCGAAGTGACGAAAGCCAACAAAAAGGAGAGATCAGAAATAACTTCGATGACTAAAATGGACGAGGCAGGCAAAATGTCACGCACCACTCAAGTGACCACGAGCAAACATGTGCCCGTTCAACAGGTCACTGGAGTGCATCCTATGCGAGAATTAACAGGAGGCCGCAAAACTCCTACCTCTTCAATAACATCACCCCAGAGACCACTGTCCCCTATGCGAAAGGCACAGTCTGAAATCAATGTAACTCCTGTGAGCAATATGTCGACCCGTCCCTCATCAGCTGATGACCTGTCTATGGGCCAGACAACTTCGCCTAAAATCTCACCAAACCTAAGTTATGGCTCTCCATATCCGAGTCGGTCCTCTTTGAAAACTCCGAGTCCGACATTTAAACACTATAATAGCGATGAGATACATGTGCCAAAGGTAGGACGGGTCAGCATACAGGACCCTTTACATATGGTTGTGTTGGCGCCACCCGAAAGCTTTGATACTAAAACAGTGTCTATGAATGGCAACGGATATCTTATTCCTATCGATAAGTCTCGATGGAAAGAGACGTCCAGTTCCACCATTTGTAATGAGATGACTACCGATGCCTTCAAAGATGAACACGGTTTGAATGAGTCATTTATTCTGAGCGTTGTTTTACAAAAATCTCTGTATTTATAGGAAATATTCAAAAACCGAAAAGTATTTCGATGTCAACCGAAACACTCATTGAAAGCAAAGGCAACGAGTCTTCAGTGAAGACCAGATCCAGAACTGCCAGAAAGTATGGAAACGAAGTGGAAGATAAAGCCTTCACTAATGAGACATCATTTGCCGGACCCGGAGGTAGAAAACAATTTTAAGACAAAGAGTTATGTATTTATGTTTTGTATGTTTTGTTTTGTGAAAAATTCAAAACCAATTGTTTTATGTGATGTTCACTGAAGACAAAGGATTTGTTAAATAATTGAAACTTTACTGTAATTTACACTCAAATCATATCAGGAATACTGAAGAATGACTTCCCGTATATTGAAAGTGAGCCGACATCGCGAGCCTTTTCCCCTCCCCATCGCACCTCATCATCACCAGTGGTCACACTGATCGACACACCGGAATTCTTAAGCCCAGAACCACCCGAACCAATGCCGAAGAGTACACGAATGTCTCGTAACACAGATACTGGAACGCCTTCTCTGGTCACAGATGTTCGCGCATCTCGTTATAGACCAGACGAAGATATCAATAAACGGCTGATGCAAAACACGTCGCGAAGGGCTGCTGTTGTTGAGCCAATTCAACAGTACAGTACAGTCATCAAAGGTGACACCAGTGCAACGCCAGCCACTCCTCAGTCGACCGTCTCTTCTGCGCCGACAGAAATTATAACCAGAATTATCCGAACCTCAGAATTGGATGAAAGTAAAAAGTTTAGGAAATCCAAGACTGTCTTCGAACAGGAATTACAGGCCGGAAGGGATAGCAGTGGAGGCGGTTGTCATATATCATCGAGTATTGCATTCGATAATCCCACCCCTCGGGATAGAGGTGTAATTATAAGAGAAATCAATGAAGATGGCACTTCCAAGGTAATTTACAGAATAAATTAAAGGACCAAGTTAAAGTTTTATCTGTCAATTTGTTTAAAGGACGGATCGACCGATAATTTGGATCAAAAATCAGGAGAATTAGTGACAGAAACCAGTTTTCAATGTTTCAAAACTCCGAAGAGAGGAATGAATGGCTGCGAAGAGACGTCTTGGAAATACTCAACGGAATGCAATTTCATGAATGGCTCGAATACTAGCGTTCGGTATGTCTTCATAATTGCTTTTTGACAAAAACACAAGTAATGTCTCTGTTCTTAAGGTCATCTATTGTTGTATTTTCAGCACAACCATCGACTACAAGAGGATTAAATACCCGTTGACTTCATATGAGACCAGTTTATGAAACAATCCTTTCATTCATTACTTGTGTTTCACATTTCAATAGTTTATTAGAATTAATGGAATTTATTAAATACTTTCGATTTTCATAAAAATGCTTAAATGGTTTTTAATGATTTTTCAAACATTCTCTCATTGACTTCAAAGGGTCTGGTAAGAGGTAAGGTGATTGGCCAAGGTCTTTTGCACTTTAAATCTAGTTGAATTTACATGGTCCTTGTAGTTGATAATAAATGTGCTTAATAAATCTCATTTATTAAGCTAGTTATTATTTTTTATTGCCATGGGAGCATTCATGCGATCTTTCACCGTTAAAATTGCTTCCCTCGCTTCTGACCACTTATTAGGACCTAGGTATAAAAATTAGATTAAAAACTATTGATAAAAGTGAGTTACCTTGTAGCCTAAACTGATAGGGAACACAGGGTCCAAAATACAGATTACACCATAGTTTTGGATCAGTGAAAAAGTATTTGAGGAGATTAGGTTTTGCGCCTATCTTTTTGGCCAAAGTATCCATGGTCGTAATCCAAAAGCTGTCCGCAAACTTTGTTTTATATTCGGGAAAATGTTTTTGAATCCATTTTTTCTTTTGTTTAATTTGTTTCCACATTTTCCTCTGATTTGGAAGACCTTTCACTTTATCTGCCATTAAGAGTGCGAACCAACGGGACTGAAGTTCAGCCAATGGTAGAACAGATCCTTGCACTAATGCCAATCCAATAAAGCACAGGGTTTTCGAATGCTTTAGATAAGGTAAAAATTGGTTTTCGTAAATATCTAGGTGATTTTCATTGATGTCAAAGTTGTATTGCTTAAATACTGAGTCGTGCAAAAACGGATAAGATCTTCGGTAACCAGTGGCTAAAACTACCATGTCACACAATGTTTCCTTTTCTTCGCCTAATCAAAGAAAAAGTTTATTGATTAAATTCATTTTATTAAGATATTAGTCTTACCTTTGAAAATTATGCCATTTTCAGTGAAACATTTTATATCGTCCTTGATAATTACCTGACCAAGCATTATTTTCATTGGCAAATATTCAGTAAAAAAGACTAATTGATCGAAATATTTGTGTTTCGGTTTTAGTCCATAGAATTGATGATCTATTCTGGATTTGGAGAATAACTCCGCCCCATAATTAAGAAATGATCGGGGGAATATATTAAACAATGATCTTCGTAGGACCATGTAATCAAATGGATAGCCTTCTCCAGCTATTCTAGATGTGATCCAGGTACCGCTTCGCGCAGATAAATAAACCTGGCAATATTTATTAGTTAAATATCTGGCTTAAGATTCAAATTACCTTGTTGCTAATTTCGGACAACTCTACAGCGATATCACCACCAGAGACACCACAACCAACGACTACCACATTCTGATTCTCAAACCCTTTTGCCTCTTTATATTCATGCGAATGAATGATTGTGCCATTAAACCTATCCTGTCCTTCGAATTTTGGGACTTCCCTTTTTTGAGCCTGTCCCGTACAGATCATCACTCCATCGAATACATCAATAAATAGAATGTTTGCCTTTAAGTCTTTGACCGTTAGCTTCCATTTTCCACTTTCTTCGTAATCATAATTTGGTTCACAACTAATGATTTCGTGACTAAGTTTCAAATGATCTCTCAAACCAATGCGCTCTGCATACACACTTAAATATTGAGCCTGATCAGTTATAAGAAAATTGTAATATTTGTTCATTTTTACCATATGTTATGAAACTTACCATTTTTGAATGAGGCATATAATTAGGGAATTCTTTTGGCGGCGGAAAGTTTGAGAAAGCAGTCATTTCTTTACTTGAATTACAGGTCAATGATCTGTATATCGAAGTACAGCCTTCTATCGGCTCTTCTCTGTATAGCCATTGTCCGCAAATTTGATCCGTTTTCTCGAATACTGTAGCACTTAATCCTTGTTCTTTACATGCATTGAAAGCACCAATTCCTGAGTTGCCCGCTCCTATTATGCCGATCCTTTTTGAGAACATCTTGAAGGAAAAAATTAATAATTACCAATATTATTTTGAATAGAAATAGAAGCAAAAGGGAAATTTACATTATTTAATTATGCTAATCTATGATAAATTTAAATTATTTTCAAGGTAGTTTATGTGAATATTTAATATCTTACTGATTGATTTTGTCAAATAAGACAGTACCATTAGTTTACGGGAACACTTGTTATAAAACTAAAAATTTTCAATCAAATGAAAACAATCTATCACAAACTTGTTTTTATATGTTCGAGTGATTATTAGTCAGAGATTTCCATTTCAAAGAATGTTATAAAAGATTGACTCAATTTTTTCATTTGTTTCGTTTGTGACAATTGTTTTGATTGATTGAAGACTCGTTCAATGATT
>JAQGCS010001054.1:0-15946 GCA_034702105.1 Fuscozetes fuscipes
GGCTGGCGGGCGGTGGGTGGGGGAAACGCACAAAACTATATAGTACATTCTTACTTCATAAATGTAGTGAAAAATTGATAAAAACAAATCAATGAACAATTAAAATTACTTTCAATATAATCGAGTAACTAATAAATGGATTGGAGTCAAACTGTTTTGTTCTATTAGTTGTCTAACAATAAACTCGAATAAAAAAGTAGGCATTCAATCAATAATTCATTAATGCTGTGCACTGGAAGTACTCTCAAATACTCAAAGAAAAAGACATAATCGGAGCGAAAAAATCAAGTCAATAGTTTTGTAGTCTATTTTTAGCTGAAGGCTATTCATTGTAATCATTACATAATTTGAATAAAACTAATTACAATTTTGATTCGATTTATTGCGGATAAGAGTTGAGATTGAGTTGAGTTCAAATCAAATTTCAAAGAAAGTCATAAAAATAAAGTTTTCTATACTATCACTGAGTGATCGAACACTTATTATAGGAAACGACAGCGCATTCCTCTCTCATATATCTCAAGTTGTGACCACTTTTTTCTTCTGTTGAGTGAAATCAGTGACTATTTTGTTAGTACTTTCGGCCAATCGATAGTCATTTCAGGTGATGATAAACCCATTCAACAGTAAAGACCTCTTTATTATTGAATTGTTTTCGCAACGATTACTGCAAGTGATTCAATTGATTCATTGATTTTGATTCGGATAATTATTTTTATCATTATGTCGATTACTTACTCATCGAGTTTCGTATTTGTCATTAATGTCGAGTATTAATAACTTGCGAATGGAAAGAGTCAGCAATTTTTTGCCTATTATTACCATAATTAAGGTGACATAAACTGAACAATTAGATATTTTAAGCAATTGAATATAACTAACATTAAAATTGCATCCACCTCAAATAAACTGCATTCATACCAAGAATTGATTCAAAAGGTTTTTAATGCTATTTACTAAATATAACTTTTTGTTAAAAGAATATCCATTGGGATTAATATAATTTTTTGTATTGAGAAAACCTACTTTCTTAGATTGGAAAGTCTAGCACAAGGACCTGTGCTATTGAGGGTAGAGTATTCAAATTGTGTCTCAAACGTATCAATTTTAATGGAAGCTCTTTGAAATTATAAAAGATATAGCTTAAAATTCTAGGTACAGCATCCTAACAAGCTCCTTGCTAATAATGTTTACCATATCCACCATCGCCTCAAAGCATAACTATATGTCAATAGCTTATTGAATATTTGGAAGTACTTGAAAGCAACTCTACTTTGCTACTAATGAAGGCAGAGCTTTTCAAATAATTAAGCCCAAGAGAGAGAACAAAAAAAGAATATTAGGAAAAAAGAATAATCTGATTATGAATTTTGTTCGTAGAACATATTCCGAATAATTTTTAGAGAAAACAAATCTTTTATAAGAAGTTTTGAGCTATAAATGAGAGTCTAATTGTATTTTGCAATAGATTTGTAGTAAATGTTAAATGTCATGGAAATCATTTTATCTTTCATTTATCGGAACGCATAACACAGTTGTTATGAAAATGACTCAAAACATGTAACAAATTTATAACAAATCTATTAATCATTTATTTAGAATTTTTTGTTTTATATCTAATTTACATAAATTTGTGATTCATTATGATTTTGATTCATTTATTCATTGCTTTATTCATATCTTGTGAACATCTGGTCAGTGCACAGACTGAATATGCCTGTCCTTCCAATTATTGTCAGGCTTTTGCCAATTGTCCAAAGTTCAACTGCAAAGAAAAAAATGAAATGATATTAAAGAATTCAACTGATTGTGGCTGTTGTCATCGATGCATCAAAGAACTAGGTAATTCGCTTACGTCCTATTAAATTTAACTAGTTCTTACTATCGTTAATAGGAGAGAAAAATGAATGTATTAAAGAAATGACATACAACACACCCGACACTCAGTGTGGACCTCATCTAATCTGTGAGAATGTGGAAAAGGGCAAAACCAAAAAAAGTTACTGCAAAAAGAGTAAAGTCCTTTCAAATGCTAAACCATTTAACGCTTTAATCCAGAAATTGTTTAGTATCTGAGGTTAAAGACGGCTGTGAGAGGAAGGCTGACGAATTGCGCAAAGATCCTAGTAAAGTGACAACTGGCGATCCCATACCAGAATGTAATGAACTGGGGTATTATGCGCCCATTCTTTGCAAAAATGGTACTCTTTGTCATTGTGTTGACCTCAATGGGACCCGAATTTTCGGTACCGATACTTACGACCAGAAGGATAACATGAATTGCTGTGAGTCCTCTCATTGTTAATTAGATTGACTCAACTCTAATCTCATGGATAGTATGTTCTCGACAATATCACGAAGTAAACCAAAAGTTAGAGAAATTTATAATTGATCCTGTTAACTTCATGAGATGTAAATCTAACGGCAACTACGAGGCCTTCCAAATGATAACTAATTATACATATTGTATAAACACTACTTCTGGTGAAATGTTGGCCAAACCAGTGCTTAGAAGCAACCAGGATAAATTACCATGCAGTCTGTATTATATCGATAAGTTAATATCTTGCTAATTTTTGCGAAATTGCCAGTTGACAAAAAGGCAGATTACACTCAGGAAACCGATTGTATTAAAAAATATAAAAAAACTCTCAAAGATATTGAGAAGAAAAAAGAAGACGGATATCTGGTAGTGGGTTGGGATGTACCCAATTGTGATATCGACGGCTCCTACAAACCCGTCCAATGCCTTAATTCACAGTTAAGTCACACAAAACGACTTTAACTAAAATGTTTTTATTGATTCAAACTTTTATTCTTTTTATTACTCTTTAGTTGTTTTTGTGTTAACAGAAAGGGAGAGAAATACAGAGGATATCAAATCGACAGAAATGAACCTAGATATACTACTAAGCAGACCTGCAGTAAGATGCCTGCATTATCAATCAACTTATCCATACAATTATCAATGAGTTTATTTAAAAATGTTGTTTCTATTGTATTATAGGCTGCGTTCGAGAACTGGAAATGATTAGAACAATATCCAAGAACAAATGGGATAAAGTGACCGAATTGTTCTCCCAATACATTTGTGACCTCAATGGTAATTATTATCCTCTGCAGTGTACAGAATCTGTTTGCTTTTGCGTGGATGTGAACACCGGATTTCAACTTGGTTCTCCCGTACTTAAGACCAACAAGCAAGACATGAAAGATAGGCTTTTGAATGAATGTTGGGAGGAGTACAATTTAGATCAAACTTACGACGACTATTATCAAGATCAATATTAAATATGAATAAATTTAGATTTGAAAAGCATTCATCTTGATTAAATTTATTATAAAATTCTTGCCATTAAATAAAAAATACTGAACCGACTGTCGCTCTGAATATTTATTGAAATTTCTTTTGGCTCTACTTTTTAGGAAAGAGTAATGAATTGATTTGTTGATAGAATCGATTTGAAGGGATGAATAAGTTTTAGTTCGGACTAAACTTAAAGGAATTCGAGAGTTAATTGAATGGAAGGATTCGACGATAATCTAAATAAAACTTCTCAGACATCGAAAGAAAAGCATTTTGTCTGAAAACAGACAAATAGTGTTTAAGACTGGAGTCGAAGAATCGGTGATTTTTAATGAAAAATCTATTAAATAAACGGTTCTTTCGATCGACACTAGTATTGAATGTTTGCAATCATTTAATGTTAGACTACTTTTATAGCAAATCGATTCCTCTTTTGCTTCAAATCTTTTTTATTTCTCAGTTTTTAAATAATAAAAAGTTTTATTGAATTTCTAAAACAGAAATAAAAACAATTAAGACTATAATAAAAATGACCATAACTTTAATGACTAGAACTTATCGCAAACTGTTTTTTAAATTTAAAAGCCCTCAATATTTGGCTGCACCATGCACCTACACCTGCATAGCTCTCACCCTACAGTTTATCACATTTAAGGGTAAAATATAATTAGAAACTCGTAAAATGACTATACACTTGGAGAAACACTTTTGAGCACAGGCTAGTCATGCGGTAAATGATTTGAGTGTAAGTTTTATTTTCTCAAAATACAAAAGTCAATAAAAAAAGACTGTAAGATATTTGAGTCCTTAAAACGAGGTTTGACTGCAACTCATTATTAACCGCCAAAAGACTCCATTTTTCATTTGTCGAGTGCTTTAAATTTTGGGAAATTTGTTAACAATTATATGTACGGAGAAAATGTCCATTTGTTGGCAATTCGACGGCTTTTTCGACAAATTGGAGGTTGAGTTGAATACAACGCTCAACAAATTCCTCAATGAGTCGGCATTTGTTCCGTCCGACAAAGATTTAAGACAACAATTCCAGAAATTTTATGAAAATAAAGAATTTCTTGACTTTGAAATCAGAATCGCTTCCAATAACCATACGATAGGAGTCCACAAAACGTATCTAATTATCAATGGATTCAATGAATTGGCCAAATGTGGCGAACAGACGCTTACCATCGATGCTGACGAAGAGTCTGTCAAATGTTTGGTCGAATCTTATTATTACCGGAATTTTGATCTTAAAATCGATCAAAACTCTATCGACGACTTCATCAAAGCCGCGGATCAATTGGGTGTCGAAGAGTTATCTGAATATCTCAACAAGAAGAAGGGACAATTAAAATTCATTTACGACCGATTCAATGAATTCAAGACATCTGTAAAAATTAAATCCGAATCTCAAGAATCCATTCCAAACAAAAGATTAAAGACATCAAAGGATGAACCGGTAGACGAACCGGTGGACGAACCGGTAGACGAACCGGTGGACCAACCGGTGGACCAACCGGTAGACGAACCGGTGGACGAACCGGTAGACGAACCGGTAGACGAACCGGTGGACGAACCGGTGGACGAACCGGTAGACGAACCGGTGGACGAACCGATGGACGATCTGGTGGACGAACCGGTGGACGATCCAGTAGACGATCCGGTGGACACTACTATTGATGTGAAGAACAGCCGTATTGTGACCATACTCTTAGACAATCACTCGAGTGATGAGAATTTAAATGTGGACACTACCGATCAAAATGGTGGACAACTCAATCAAATGAAAGATACGAAATCAAAAGCCTTAACCACAGAAATAACCGAATTTCTCCCCGAAAGTGATGAATCGATTACCGAAGAAGTGATTGAAGAGCGAAAAGTTGAGTTCGAATGCGATATCATTTGTTGTGATAATCGAAGTGACAAAAATGTGTCTACGAGTCAATCAAATCAGAACTTGAGCCGATCCACTCATTGTTTCGATTATACCAAACTAATTAAGTCAATGCAATCGGGTCAGAGCAATCGGGCCAATTTGGTCAGAGCTCAAAACCATTTAAAAAGAGATTTGCACAGAAGAAGTATTGCCACTCATGACAGCGTTGTCAATGAAATGGCGGATAATATAACAGATATCTACAAAATAACCAAATTTCTCTCTCAAAACCCCAAACAGTTGACAACTCAGGTTTGGAAGTCGTGTTTTGTGCCAAAAACGTCAAATTCGAGCAAAGATCAAATGATAGCCGTTGTGGGCGGGCCTCTCGTCAATTGGTTCAATTTGGATGATCTAGAATCTAATTCTAAACCTATTTTTTGCTTTAATTCACCGAAGAATAAGGATTTGCGTTCAATTGCCGTCAGTGTTATCCATAAACCAATTGAGGCTATAATTTATGCGATCGGTTCTGTCGGATGTCTTCATATTTTGACACAAAAGGACACCATTAAAGTCGACGAATGCGAAACAATCGATGGCTTCGTTGGTGAAAACGAAGATGTGATGGATATTGTGTTTCACATAACACATGACTCCAATCTCTTGTTTTGTGGCACTTCTGATAAGAAGATAGTTATGTTTGACCTCAAATTCGATGCGAGCGGACACTTAAAGAATGATTGCACCAAAAGGGTGTATACGACTACTTTCCCGATTACATCAATTGTTTATATTTCCAAATACGACTGTGTGATGGCTTCGGGAGAATCTCCAGATCTTATTGCTCTGAAAGGTTTCTCGACGACTGACAAAAATTTCAAACCAATTGTGGGTAAAATGACCCCAAAATTGGGTTCTGTTTCATATTCGAGTTTGATTTATATCCGAGAATACAATTTAATCGGCTTTCGAGAAGTTAATTCGGATTTTCTTCAGATGGCACACATCGACCGAATGATGGCTAAGTTAGTGCCCTCAAAGACACCTCAGAAGACCATTACAATGCAGTTCTTTTCCGGAGCCCGACTCCAACACAAAAAGAGCCAAATTGGGTCCGAATTAATCGAATTCATTTATATGCAGTCCAACGGCGGACTATTGGCATGCGGTGACGGCTTTGGCAAAATCTACATTTATCCCTGCAATGAGTCATTGAAAAACAGAGGAACGAATATTCAACCGATTCAAGTGATTGATTACGAGTGGCCCAAACCATTGGTATGAATGTCCTACTCTTTAATTTGCGATATCTCTCAAATTGATTTGAATTGTTAGCCCATAATTCGTTCGGTTTCGATAAGCGATGACTTGCGTTACATTGTGGGCACAACTAACCAAAATCTCATAACTGTGTATGAGCACTCTGTTAACCACTAATTATCACTCAACTTATCATTTGATTACAATTTTAACTTTTTATAAGTAATATTTTTAATTGTTTCTATTAATATATTTCAATTACTTCACTAAATTTGTTTGGATTTTCTCTTTTTGACGATTAGATAGATTTGAGTTTCTTTTGTTAATTCGATTAAAATCTTAATTTTATTTCTTTTGTAATCCAATACATCTCTGTATAAAACATCTCTTTTGACGATATTTTTCAAAATGTTTCAATATTTTCAAATATAATTAAGAGTTAATAAAGAGTTAAAACATTTGTCATTAAAATTAATTGATTTGGAAGTTCATTAAATGTTCAGATTTCAAAATGCTCTGGTAATTAATTTCAAATAATTGATTATTTCTGATCATTTTTATTCATTTGTTTAACAGGTGTCTAACAGGAATTGTTTGTTTAAAAGAAATACCAATAATGTGAACAGAATTGGTTCAAAATTGGTTCAAATGTGTCCACAGAATCCAAGATTTTGTGCCAATGAATTAGAAGATCATTCTGAAGGTGAGACGCCTTTTATTAATTACATTCATTTGATTACAATAATTAATCCGGAATTGAAATTATTGTTTCATTTTTTGAATGAAATATTTTTACAAATGAATGATTCGCTTGAAATTCATTTATGACTCCAGAATGTGATGACTTGTATTTTGCAATTCCGGTCCAAATCACATAAATACTGAAATAATTGTTGTTCTTATCGTTCGTTAATCTCTTCATTGACTCTCACTTTATTTGTTCCATTTTTTATATAAAATATATTTTTTTATTATAATAAGAGACATCCGATATTGACTTCAGTGAACCCTTTGATTCGGTGATAATAGTTCCGTTTCATTCCATACCTTTGCAAACATTCAAAAGAATAGATGAGTTATTGATTTTAGTCAACAAAAATCTCAACTTTTGTAGCATCTCTTGAATTGATTGTTATATTTTGTGATTTGATTTTCTTTTTATATGATTTTCGTTGGAAACAGAAATTTCTTCAAATGACTAGAATTCTGACGAAAAGAGTTGTAAAACGAAGTGATTCTGACTTTTGATGAAATGATTCCGTATTTTCTTTTGTTAAACATTTTGTGAAAATTGCGATAAGACTTGAATGTCGTTTATGTCGTTTTGCTTTATTTGTTTGATTAGAAGAAAATTGTAATCTCTGTGTAATTCATATATAATTCAAACTTCAAGTACTTTTCAATCCATTGATTTCATTCATAAAAGTATTTAAAGTGGAAAACTGGAGAATAAAAATCAGATTCAGTAAAAACTTATTCTGAGTTTACTGTTCTCGAGTGGAAGACATGTCTCAATTTCAGATTTCTTCCACTGGCGCTTATGTCAATCCACAGTTGGCTAATATTATTGATGAAATCCCCACAGAAAGAAATGGTGAGGAATCTTTCAGAAAGTTTAGCCTCTGGGGAAGACTTTTCAGTGCTGTCGACAGGAGATCTTCGGTCATTTCCACAGCTGAAGTTCTACCCCGGGCGGAATTCTACCACAACACTATTGGCAGAAAAATCAAGAGACCTGACATCGAAGATCTTCATTCGCCACATAATTTAATAAGCTTGGTAAGATTTACTTTCTTTATTAACTTAAAATATTATATTCAACCCAAATTAAAGTAGTGCTCTCAATAGTTATCCACATCAAATTTTATCAAAATACCAATTTTATCAACAATTTCCAAGAACATTTGCCAAAATCAGTGCTAATTTCAGATTATTTTTCTAATCAAGTTTTTCAATTTATCAATAAATTTGCTCGAATCTAACCGTGGTTGATAAAATTGGAGCTAGACTCTGTTACGTTTTGCGAAAACACTAAAGATTAGCTAAATGTTGTTATGTTGTTCTTTATAATTGCTCATTTATAATCTATAATTCAAAATGTATTATTATTAAGGTTCGTCAAACAGTTGAGACATATTTGCCAATTGTTTCACCCTAGTAATCCTTAGTAATCACTTCTGTTTAAACCTTGAATTTTGTAATCAAAAGTTTCAAACTTATTTTCTATACTCAAGGTGGATTAATTTCATTTTCTTTGGTTGTTGCTCTACAGATAAACTATAAAAGAATAATAATTTCTTAAGTGTTTGAATGAATTAAATAACGATACTATCAAATGTCAATCCATCACTTGAGATAACCCTCGAGTTCTTTAGTCTTATTTTCTGCTAATTCCAGTTATGTCTGACTTATTTTGTTCACTAATTGATATCCTTATCTGTGCGTCACATATAGCAAGGTAACATTGAAGATCTCAAAAATGAGGATGATGAACAAACATCGACTAAATTGGGCTGGATAGATGGAGTCTATGTATGAGACCATTACTGAAGTAAACTCTTTTTCAAACAATTTTTGAAAACAATAGATTAGAACAATGATGAACTTGTTTGGTGTTATGCTCTTCTTGAGAATGGGTTGGATGGCCGGACAGGCGGGCATTTGTAAGCATTTGAGTTATGATTGAGATTTAGATCAATAATATTGTTGTGAATAGTGTTGGGTTTGACTCAGATATTGATTGCAACTCTTATCACAACCGTCACGACTCTTTCAATGATAGCGCTCTGCACAAACGGTAATATCGGTGGCGGAGGTATATATGCAATGATCTCAAGAAGTGTAGGCCATGAGGCGGGCGGTGTTATCGGCTTTCTGTTCACTTTCACAAACGCCGCTTTCGTTGGACTCAATCTTTTGGGAACAGCAGAAAGTGTTTACGACATATTCAAAGTATGACATATCATATCAGTTCAATACCTGAGCGCTACGATTGACGCAAATGTTTTTTCACTAACTGAAAGGTTTTCGGAATTTCTATTTGTGGCTCAGAAATAAATGATCAAAGGATTGTCGGTTACGTTTGTCTTATCATAATAGCTATCGTTCCCCTCATAAGTCTTGAATTTGAGGCGAAGGTAAGCATTGGTTTAAAAATATTGAAACTCAGTTTCAAAGTCATATCATATGATACTTGAGATAAGAATTTCTTTTATTCATTGATTGAATTCTTTTCCTTCGATTACAGACATTAATGTGCTTTTTCCTAACTTTGATGATATCTCTAATCGATTACTTCGTGGGAGCACTTCTTCCTCCCACAGAAAAACAGATGTCGAGAGGGTTTGCTGCCTGGAAACCATATGTTATCCAAAATAATCTGTACCCGCGTTGGGATGGATTTAATTTCTTCCAAGTTTTCGGTGTATTCTTCCCATCAGTTACGGGCATATTTACTGGTGCTAGTATGTCTGCTGACCTCAAAGATCCAGCTTCTGCTATACCTAAGGGCACATTCTTGGCAATAGCCACCACTTCCCTCACATATATTCTTATAATCATATTCACGGGTTCGACAATCGTTGCATATTCTACTGGAAGTATTGATGACATTAACTATAATAACTTGACCTGTGCTGCGGAGTCCTGTCCTTATGGTCTTATAAACGATTACCAAATAATGGCTAAATCGGGTGCACTGTTTCACACGAGCCTAAAAGTAGATCCACTCATATATGCGGGCATTTTCGCCGCCACCCTTTCTTCAGGATTGGGTTGTTACACTGCAGCGCCCAGAATATTCTCAGTAATATTTTTTCAAATGTATTCAATTGAATAATTCAATAACTCTTTTTGGAAGGCCTTCGCAAATGACAACTTAATTCCATTCATTTCATGGTTTGGCAAAGGTTATGGTCCGGCCAATGACCCGAGACATGGATATGTCGTAACATTTATCATCGCCTCAATATTCATAGCCATCGGTGATGTGAACGCCGCCGGTGTCTGGATATCAAACTTTTATTTGGGCGCCTTCTTTATGGTTAATTTCTCGTTATTCCACGTTTCGTGGGTCAGTTCACTTAGTTTCAGACCCAGTTTCAAATATTACAACAAATGGATCAGTTTATTGGTGGGAGTGGTTTGCATTGCTCTCATGTTTCTGTTCGATATATTATCGGCTGCGGTAGTGTTGGGACTCACTTTCATTATCTACATATCGATGTTATTTGTAAATCCAGGTTAATATCACTTCTCATAGATTCGACTCAATTCTTATTATATTAATTACAAATTACTATAAAATATCAATTCTTATATTATAATCAATAGTTAAGGCCAATTGGGGGCCGTCTACTGAAGAGCAGTTCTTCAATATCGCTCGTACATTAACCTTCCGGCTCAATGCACAAGATGATCATGTTAAACATTATCGCCCTATGATTTTATTACTGAGCGGCAATCCCTCAGACAGAAGGGCACTTCTAGATATGGCCAACCATATGACTAAACGATACGGGCTATTATTCTTATCGCACATCGCTCTCGAAAATATTACTCAAAAGTCCAAGGGACAGATTATTCTCAAACAGAAGGAATGGCTCAGAAATGAAAATATCAATGCTTTCTATAAATTAGTTGAATCAGAATCTATTAGTAGTGGCACAAGAAGTATGATCCAGGTATACAAAGTACTCTTGATTTAAAACTCTTTAATTAATTGACAATTAATGGCTAGGCTTCGGGAGTGGGAAAGTTTGCGCCAAACATAGTTATGATGGGTTACAAAACCAATTGGCAAACCTGTGACTCATCCGAACTCAACGATTACTATAATATAATTCAGTAATACTTTTATTGAAATCCAGTTTGAGCTGAATTTTGAATATATTTTGTTTTGTTGTTCAGTTCAGTCCTCGATTGTAATTATTCACTAATTATATTCCGGCTGAAAGAAGGCCACGACTTGGCATCGGTTCTCATGGAATCATTTAAACCTTTTGAGAATCAGTCGGCCTTTAAAATTGCATTCAGTAATGACTCAGTCATTCATTTATTTAATTAATCGATTAATTTAATGTCAAATCACTGTCTATTAGATGATTCGGAAATATATTCGATAACAAAAACAATGGAATCGTCTCAAAATCCAAACGACTTCAAAGGGTTCGTTGATTTAGAGCCAAAAATTGATCGCTTGGCCAATAGGTTCAAAGAGAAGCAGAAGAAGGGAACTATTGATGTTTGGTGGGTATATGACGACGGAGGGCTAACTATGCTCATGCCTTTCATACTCAAGCAAAGCTCTATTTGGCGCGGCTGTAAACTCAGGGTCTTTTCGGTCACAAAAAATATGTCAGAAATCACTTCCGAACAAATGAGGTACAAATGAATAACATTTTTATAACTTTCACTTAATTTGATTCGTTTGTAATACAATAGTTTGAAAGAATTGTTAAACAAATTTCGTATTCCTTATACGGCTGTTAATGTAGTCTCGGACTCAGACCAACCACCAAAAGAGGAGACGTGAGTTCAATCTAATCGAGGCATTTGTTCTATAAAAATGGGTTCGTTTGCAGTAAAGAAGAGTTTATAAAACTCATATCGAAATCGATGACAGAGGAGGAGAGGGATGAGTCGCTGCAGTCAGAACTCATTAGATTCAAATCGAAAGTGAGTTCACTTTAATCCAATTTATGTCTTAACCTTTTCGTATCCTCAGACCAATAGATATTTAAGACGAAGGGAACTGATAGCACAGCACTCTAAGGACGCCACTCTTGTTGTTATGTGAGTCAATCATTGAAATATGCTTTAAATGGTAATTAATTGTGTAAATCAGGACAATACCGATCCCTCGCAAAGAAACGATTTCAGCCACACTTTATATGTCTTGGATCGAGACTTTGACCAAAGATATGCCACCGTTTCTAATGATTCGAGGAAATCAGTCAAATGTCTTAACATTTTATTGTTAAACTTAACCATTAATTTACATAATTTGTATAAACTGTTTAAAAGTCATGTAAACTATGTTTTCATTGTATTCTAAGTCATAAGAAATATATTTTATTATTTTGTTTAAATGAGTAAAGTCTTATTAATTTTGCCCAGTGGTGTTTTGGGTAATTGTTTAAGAAAGGTTAGGCCTCCCCTCAGTTTCTTAAAGTTGTTGACGAGTCCATCAATATATTTGATGAGAGACTCTTCACTTACTTTTCGATTTGGTTTTAAGACCACAAAAGCTTTGGGAACTTCTCCGTAATAGTTGTGTTGGACACCAATTACAGCCGCTTCGGAAACGTCGTCGTGACACAGAAGTAAATACTCCAACTCCGAGGGAAGTACTATCACACTCTCCACTTTAATAATTTGTTTATATCTGTCCATAATATAGAGTAATTCCTGTTCATCATAATAACCGGCGTCACCACTCCTGAGGAATCCTTCGCTGTCATAGGTTTCGGCGTTCAGTTCGGGCAAATTGAGATATCCCGGAGTCATCTGATTGCTCTTGATTAACACTTCTCCCACTTGATTGGGTCCCAAGAGTTCTCCATTTTCTTTGTCCACAATTTTAACCTGAGAGTCGGGTACACACCACCCAACAGCTCTCTTATGCTCTAAATTCTTGCTCCGCCAGACTTGAGTACAAAATCCCACTTCAGTCATACCATAACCTTTGCAATAAAGGTATTCGTGAAAATTTAATTGAATAATAAACATACAATAATACCCTGACGGAAATATTTGAGTTTCATATTTTCAGTGACCTTTTCTGCTATGCCTTCTGGTAGTGGAGATCCGGCGCATATAATCTCTTCGAAACTGGAGATATTTCTTTTGGAAACGTCAGCGTTGGCTAAAAATAGTGTATACGACGGCACCAGAAAAGCACTCGTTATCTAAATTGCGGTTCAGATAATTGGGTCAAAAATGGTTTCATTGTTTGATTCAGAGTTGAGATCACTTTGTATTTCTCGACATAATCGAGGAATTTGTTGCCTTCAAAGCCGGGTATAATAGCGGCCACCGCTCCCGAAACGATTGAATGTATGAGAAAAGTGATTCCTCCCGAGTGTGCGAAAGTGTTCTGACACGAGTGCACACTCTTCTCCGTCAAACCCCAGATCTCTTGATGTTGGAATTGTATGGTAAGATTCAGTACATTCTTATGCGTCCTTATTATCGGTTTAGGGTGTCCTGTACTACCACTGGATAGAAGGAGACAGGCAATATCCTTCTCACAGTCCACCCGTTTTGGCAGTTCATAATCGCACTCAGAATTTTGGTAATCATATAATTGAAAATATGAGATAACTTTGTCTTCCATTGGTTTCCATTCGTTTGAAATTAATATTATTTTCTAAAACATTTGTTAGAAATGGGATAAAAACGATTGACAATACAGTCAAACCTGGATATAATCCTCACCTGGTTCAAAGAAGTTCATGGATTAAAATAATGATTACCTTAACATTATTTTTAAAAAGAGTGATATAAAGAATTGAGAGATTTAAGCAATAACTAGGGAAAGATTATAACTAGGTTCGACTGTAATTTGAGACTCACTCGGATTTGAGGCAAAGAATGGGCGATATTTTTCATGTCTTTCACATTATTTTGAGTACAAACCAAATACTTTGAGTCCGTGTCTTTCATCGCATTATAGATTTCACCTAAGAATTCATAATTTGATTGTCATTGAATTCAACGTAAGTTTTTACGATAAGAGCTGTTTTCACTGCAGGCCGTAAAGACTCCGCCCGTTGTTATCACTCCAAGTAAACCGATTGCATAGTAGTCACTATTAGGACAGACAAAGCAAACCACTTCTCCCTTCTTAAGTCCCAAATAGAGGAAGGCGGCTGCCACGTTCAAAATACGGTCCAGTGTCTGTTGACTGCTATGTTTTCGCGCAGATGGACAGTCCAGCTAAAAATCATTTCAAAATAGCACAATTAAAATGATAAGTTTTTACGGACCAAAACAGTTTTATTTGGATTGAATTGTCTAAGTTTATCCAGAACATATTTGGCCACAGAAACCTCTGGGTATGGGATCATAGGAATAGACGAATTTAAAACTTTACCACTCATTGCTTTAACACTTTTCTAAAATGGGTTATAATTAATGAGGAAATGCAAAAAGTTTACAGAAATGAGATAACAGACTAATGACTGATTAGATGAGAAGTACACCACTCAACACAAAGCAGCTATTCATGGCTTTCAACCAACCATGATTTTGCTGGGTGCAATGTACACTGAGAAGAGGCCTTACAGCCACTTGAATCTAAACTATCGAATATTTATATATTTTTAGAATATAAACCTGCAAACAATTATACATAATTGTAATAATTGGCTGTTATTAAAATATTTGCCTTAATATTTGAATTTTGTATCAAACAATTGAATTTAATTTCCAATAAATAATTTTTTTTTAAATATATTAAAAGAATTATCAGATTATTAAAAGTATTCTTCAGTTCCTCAGTAGACCAGTCTTCACGTGGCACTGAAGTACTGGTCCTAACACTGAGGAATACCATTTACAAGATGACAACAAGCAGCTTGGTCAAATTAGAAGACAATATAGAGTGACATCAATGGCTTCCTCAGTGGATACGTGGGACTGGACTTTACGTGGCACTAAAGCTCTGGTCTTACCACTGAGGAAGCGACAAAGCAGCGTGGTCGCCAGAAGAGAATGCAGCATCCTACAAACTTGGTATTGAGAGAGAAAACCAGTCTTGATGGTCAGTAAAGGTAGTCTTCTTTGAAATCGGACTCAAGACTTGTTCGCACGGCTCATAATGGAGGGATTAATTAGCGGCAGACCTCACAACAAGATTAGTGAGGAAGTGCTGATCTTTTGGGTCATATGGGTTCTACGCATGAATGGCTTTCGGATAAAAGTTTTGTTTTTCTATGGATTCCCTTCATTTGGGAAATGGTTTTCAGAAGTCTTGTTCGGATGTTAAGTGACATCAGAGGCTATTATCGTATGGAGTCCTTAAGGGCTGGAGTCATATTTGAGGCGAAGATCTCGTCGATAAATTTATCCCATTGGGATGTCGTTACCAAATGGTGAAAAGGGTTCGAAGTCTAGAAGATAGGAGTGATGTCAGTCCCTCAATGAATGGGGTAATGCCATAAAATATGGTTTGCAAAAGCCTTAAAGTCGCCAAAAGGTGAGAAAAGTTTGAGAAATGATAGTAATATCGCTAAAAGTATGGTTAGGTCCTGAAGGGTCAGAATCGTTTGTTTAGACCTTCCTAACAAGTCTATCCGGGTTAAGAGAGTTTGCAATAACTTCAGCAAAATTGTGGTCAGTTTTAGTTCAAATTCTACACTTTTAACTCAACGGATCTCTAGACGAGTACAGGCGGACTGACTCCGGTGTCTAAAGTCAAGGGACGAGATGGTGGTATCCACAGAGCGTGAGTTAGTGTCCGCATATTGTTCTCTGTTAGTCCTCATCCTTCAGTC
>JAQGCS010001055.1:0-15939 GCA_034702105.1 Fuscozetes fuscipes
TTTGACATGAGTTAAGTTTGAGGTTGAGTTGTAATTTGTGTAAGAATTATGGAATTTACAAAACGATATAGTGTTATGTGTTGTGGCCGTCATTTGAGAGTCCATCAAATAATTGCTTTTATTTTGAATTCAATTAATTTTCATTAAACTGTTTTATTAGTGTTTTATGAAACAAATAACCGTTAATTGAATATCAAAATGAATGAAAATCACATGAAATCATCGAAAGTGAGCCGTCATTTGAATGTAAGAATTGATTCAATTTTGAGACATTTGACAATTGTTTTGGTTTTGTAGACAATGAAAGGTCACTCGAATTTAGTGGACAGACTTCGTAAGTCCTTATACTACGGAAGCATTAAATGTGGATCTCATGAACGCATTGATTATCCGTCAATGCCTTTGACTGAAGTGACGGTCGAGTTGTTCGACAAAACGGTCACTTCCGGACCCAAAGGACTGGATGTGTTTGACATGAATTTTGCAGCTCAGGTGTCCCGACAGGCCTGTATTACCCCAACCTCTATAATGCTGTCAATGATATACTTGGAAAGACTTAAATCGAAAAATGCCGAATATCTAAGACGTGTGTCGACGTGTGACCTCTTCCTCGTCTCAATTGTAAGCAATTGTTTAATGAGTGGCGTCTTATGTCTTAATCTTTTGTGACCAACAGATGATTGCTTCAAAGTTTCTGTTCGATGACGGCGAAGACGATGAGGTATTCAACGAGGAGTGGGCCGCCTCCGCCAACATCGATGTCAAACAACTCAATCGACTCGAACGCGAATTCTTAAAAGCCATCAATTGGTCTCTTTTTGTTGATTGCGATACATTTCTTCGACAGTTATCAAAAGTGGAAGCACTCATATCACTACACGAATCATCCAAAAGGTCAGCCACAGGAATGACATACACCGAACTTCTATCTCTTTTCAACTATTCGATGGCTCGAAGTAAAAATGACCGCTTGTGGACAGTTGTGGCTAAAAATGTGACCAAAATATTACTGGTCTCGTCTATGGCCTATTGGGTTACAATATTAGCTCTGATTGGGTCGACTGCAATCGCCACCACATCCTTAAAGAAAAGCCAAACCCTTTTGAACCATACTCTGATCAGAAATGACTCGAGTCTTGGATTGATATCATTACCCAAACAGGTCTCACAATGGAATGGCTATGAGTTGGGAATCAATTTATGTGATGTCAAAAACGCCAAAATAGAAAATGTAATTTACATTCGAAACCGAATTCCATATCGAAAAAGAGCATTGAATTTGAAAATATCTTCCGATTCGAAGCTTTCAAATCTTCCTTTGGATTCAATGCCTAAAATATATAACTCTTTGAATGATTATAAATATTAATATTAAAAGAAATTTTGAGCTCAATTCAGATAAGGAGAGCTCTAAAATCCCACTCTTTTTATTGTGATTACAAATTGTCGACTATTAGACCAAATGATACAAAAAGACATAATTTTATATTGAAATCTGTAAATCAATGATTGGTTTCTATCAAATTTCATTCGTCTATCGATTAAATGTTTAATAATTTAGTGAAAGGAGTCATAAGTTGTGACAAAAATGGTCTCAACTGTTAAACTGTTGTAAAGCAGTCTTCACTCTATCGAATAAAGTCGTGTCATTTGTTGTTAATAATTGCTGTAAAAGCTTGTGAACACCCATTTCCTTGAGCCTATCCTGACGAGTGCTGGCACCTTCCTCTTCACTCCAGATAAGGTTGGACACACAAAAAGTGGCCGCGATTTGTAGTTTGACGTTGGAGTGCATCATATAACTGCTCAATTTCTTGAGCACATCTTCATTAGACATAATAAACTCTTTGGCTGAGTCGCCGTCAGCAATATTGGCCAGAATGCAAAGAGCTTGCTCCTTTACCTCAGATGAATGGTCGCCCTCTAGTATTAAAATGACAGCCTGCATCACTTGCTTGCCGTGAAGACTCATTATATGGTCGATATGCTGTTCAGATCATAACTTATCAGATAACAGAAAAATAGAGACAAATGACTGACCGGTTTGTTTGACAACAAGTTTCTTAAGAGACCCAAAGTTTTCATTAAAGTATTGACGTCAGGATCAGAAAGCAGTCGAAATATTTGATCCGTTCCTAACGAGTTTAAGATTTGGGACTTGACGTTCTGGTCCGCCTGAAATGCCATATTCATAAGAGCCCAAACTCCGTTCAATCTGAGCGCCGCCTCTTCTCTTCGCGTCAGTTCACACAACAGTTCAACTGCTCCCCGATCTAAGAAGTGCTATCATTGAATACATTGGATTAGATGAGACAATTGAGAAAAAACTTCAATAAATTGATTACTTGTTTGCTCGGAGAGAATTCAAGCAAAAGATTGCATAAAGTACTCGAAGCGACGCTAAGAATTTCATCGGAAGCGTTGTGTAAGAGATTTCTGAGCGGAACCCAAACGGCGTGATCTTGAAATGTGGTCCTTAATTGTTGTACAGATCGCGAAAGACTATGAAGACATCTGAGAGCAGATAATCGCGTTTTTATATTAGGATCTGAGAGACCGCTCACAATGTGATCCATTAAGTAATCGGTTTCGATGATCTTTTTCCTGATGTCTTCATCGTTGGCTCCCAAAGAGGCGAAGGCCTTGAATGCCGACTGTTTTATCTCTTGAGTAGTGGTCACCTCTTGTTCTAACTTCTTGACAGTGGCTGCAGTTATGGGTTGATTATTGAATGAGTCGCTATAACCCAACAGCGATATGCAGTTCGACTGATATTTCAAGAGTTCAGCTAAAGTTGGGATCAAATGATCGCAAATACTTGCAGTTCGCTGTAAATTAGTATCAATTTCTGTCAAATAGGACAGAATATCTGCGCCCATTGCTCTAATGGTAGGTTCTTTGTCTTTCTTACACATGCGGACGAGAGTGGGCAGAGTTTTATAAACAATCCGTTTGTCATCACTATTGAGAGCTCCGGAACGGTATAAATAAGTCATACATTTGGCAGCAATTAATTGCATTTCATTAGTCTTCTGCTGACTCATCATTGAAACCAATAAATCGGGAATAGATTTTCCATCAGAATATTCATTTAAAACAAAAGACGAGACTATTTCGTTTTGGTGACAGATTCTCGACAACCAGTGAAGAGCTGCCATTTGGACTCTAAACACATTATTTACTAACAATTTGCCGATTATTGCGACCGAACCGTAATTATTGAGAATATTTTGGTGTTCTGTTGTCTGTAATTCAATAATAAGAAAATTGCGATTCATGTCAATAATCAGATGAATGACATATCGGACATATGGCATACCTGACAGGAAAAGGCCATAATATTTGCGATGCACTCCTTCTTCACAAACGACTGATTACTTGCAGCCAATGATAGCAAATGAGGAATAATTATCTGCGAATTATTGTCATTCATCGCATTCTTCTCATAAATCAGATCGACCGGAGCTTCAGAAGAATTGAAAATAGTTCTTAACGCCCGAAGACAGGCCTCGATTAATGCGCTGTCATTCGATTTGGTATTTTCGAGTAGTAGTCCAACGATTCCGCTATCAATTAATACCTTTAAATGTTCTTCAGTTCCTTTGGCTAAACTGGCGATTGTGAGGACAACTTCTTTGGCCAATTCGTGGTTTGTGTTATTATTCATGTGAATCAGTTGCATAAGTCGGGGAACTATAGACGACTCGATCACTACTCCCTTCAGGCGATTACTTCCAATAACTAAGTTCTTGATATGTCTGCCAAACAATTGTCATCTCAATCGTTAGATAAGACAATAATGGACTGCAAGAAGACTTACACAACAGATTGGAAGCATTTGTTCAGATCATCAGAATATAAGTCGTCGAACGACTCGGAGTTTGAGTCCATTTCCTAAGAAAAACAAAATTATGTAACAATTGGTCGACAAATGAGTTGTTTATAAATACCATTAAATTATTGAATCCCGAAATCATTTTAAAGCATTTATTTGAAGCGATTGTTCACAAAATGTAAAGAATGGTAATAAGAGGATCGACTCAATTGTTTACTCAATGGTAGGGCTTCTCACGTGTGGAGTGACGTAACTCATGTACTCATGTAATGCCATTTCATGTGATTTAATGGCTATTCTCTCGTAATAACACAAAACACTAAAAATGACCCAAAATTTGATTGAATAATGAAAACTAATTTTATTTTGTTTTAAAGGTATTTATTCTCAATTATTATCCCATATATTCTGTAAACACATATTCATATGATTCGTATTATTTATATATTTAAAATTATAACTAAAATTACTTAATCTAAATAGTTAAGTTGAAATTCCAATAGTAATGCAATGATTTAATTTGTAAATAACCTGGAATATAGTTTAATGACTGCACGTATGTATGTATTTATGTTATGTCCGTTCACTGCTTTGTATGTGATTTTTGTGAGATATCAATATTTACGGTATTTTTGCTTTTATTCCCATTTTTATTAAAGATTTGAAAAAACAAAAGTTTTGCGATTCTTATCAATTATTTTCTCAAATCAAACACTTTTTGTAGAAATCAAATGAGATTTTTCACAAATTTCGTTGTCTTCGTTTGATTCTTAAACATCTTAAACATGTCCTCAATCCTATACAGTCTCTCATTAATAAACTCATTATAATCGACTCAATTATAAATTATAATATTAAATTAGCAATTTAATGTGTATAATATCATGATGGTCATGCTAGAGTGTAGATTTTCGCACATTGCTTTATATTTATGTTTGGAATTGATCTTGGGTTTTTCCGCTGGAAAAATTATATCATTTGGAATAATCGATTATTGCCGTCAGTTCTAGAATCTTATGTCCTCGAGCTCTGAGACAATCAATGAATTAATGAATAAGTGTTGTGATTGTCACTACATTCTGAGTAAAAGTTGAGCCCAGCCCTCAACTAATTTGTTGAGAGTATGCCATTTAGAGTTGAATTCCTTCTTTTCCATAAAATCACTTTAATTGACAATTGAATCAGTGTCACTTTTTAATTTGATTTTAAATGGTTGATAAATAGTTTGACAAATTCAACTTTAAATAGGTTTTTGAAAGTTTCGGCGTTTTTCTAGTAATTTGGTGTTAAGTTAAATATAAGCCTAAATTGCGGTCAATCCTCATATCTAATCCATAATCCATGTATTATCTCATTGTTTTCCATAAATGAAAATTCGATTTTTTGTCAGACTTGTTTAACATCCTGCTACTTCATTCTTAATTATTTAATCAAGTTTGTCCTGATCTTTTGGAATTATCCTGTTTAATCACATTTGATATGATTTTGAATAAACTAATCCTTGTGCGTTTCTGTCCATGAACTATTCTGAATGTTATTAGTGAGTAATTATATGAAGGGCCAATTTTATTTTTTATACAATCGATTCTCCGCTTCTTTTCTATGAAATTAATTTATTTATCGAATCAATAAATACAAATAATTTGACATAAAATAGAAGAATATTTTATTGATTTCTCACACAAATGGAATTCCTGAACAAAAATCGTTAATAAATTGTCATTTTCTCAAACGCTTTAATAGAAAGTTTGAAACCAACCGCTAATTATCTTCTTTTCATTATTAATAAGTTATTAGTGAAACCATTTTTAAAAGATTCCACTTGATTTGATACTTTTTATCGTCTCATGAAAACCAATTTATTAACATCCCGTTATTACTTGCAAGATACTAAATAATTTACAATTATTCCAAGCTAAGATTTTGAAGCAAATTGAGCAAAAATAAAGTGTAAATTATCTTGAAATTAATGGAATCGATGTTATTTTAAAACTTATTTATTTGGTTTCGTGTAAATAAAGCGAATTAATCTTGGGCGCTTATCTAATCCTTTACTACTTTGTTGATTTGCTAATAAAGTATATGTATATATCTGTGTATATCTTGAGTGTAATTATTATCGATATTATTAAAGAAAATCTACTCTTCTCTAACATATTCTCATTATTTTTTGTTTTTATTCGATTTCGAGTAAATTAATGCAATTTTCGAATTCAGTCTACAATTTGTTTATTTACTTTGAATTTGTGACTGTTTTTGATTAATTAAAAATAAAAACTCATTTAATAATTAGTAGACATTTGTCTCATAATGTGATTAATAGTGTTTTGTCAGTCATTTGGAAACCGATTCTAAATATATATCAAGTCTTGATGTGAGTCAATATTGACTTCTTTGCTCTTATTTATAATTTGATACTAATTTCAAATCTATACAATTATTATTATCTTTTAGTATTTAATAAAGTAACTAGTCATTTAAATTCTAAAAGATATCTCAATAAATTTTTAGCTAACTTTTTCTAATTTAAATGAATCTTACTTGATACAATGAACAAAGTATTAACTAACTTGATTTTATACTTATATTTATTCTCTTAATTTACTAGATGATAACTTATTTGTTAATCTAATTTGAAAACAAAGGCCAACGAAAATATGAAAATACAATAAAATAATAATTTAATGAATTATTTAATGTCTTTCTTAAAATTGATTACAAATTTGTGAACAATTAGTGAATATCTTATCGAAAGTGAATTTTCTTTCGATTATAGCATTGATGCCAACAATGGCTACAATTATGAGTGGATTAGGATTTCAAGAAATGATCCAGACGATAGGTCAGGTGCAGAGCTCTCCAAATGCTCAGCGAAAAATATCTCGAAGTGAGACAATACATTCCGGACACTTTATGGTTTCTGAAATCGAAGAGAGCGAACAAAGTGTGGAACAGGTCACTAATGAAGTCAATCACGAATCAGATTATGAGAGACCCGTTGAGACCACAGATCCGCTCATTACTTATGATTTAGAAACCAATTGCAGAGAAACGACACAAACATATGTCTATGGACCCAAAGATACTAATGTGGTGTCAATCGACGGCTCTCTCACCAAATTGTTTGAATGCATGAGTCTGGCCTATAGCGGCAAGATTACATCTCCCCGTTGGAAGACATTCAAAGGACTTAAGTTGAAACTCAAAGATAAGATCAGGCTTAATAACATCATATGGCGAGCCTGGCACATTCAATGTGCGGTACTCATCGTTTTTTAACTTACTGACATAATTTTGTTTTGATTGTAGACATCGCTGGACGTAATCCTATTGTCTGTCAGTTCTCTTCACCAGTGGATAGCGATCGCCATAAGAAGGCGGAGGCAGTCATTCTGGAGGGCAAGTACTGGAAAAGACGTTTAGCTAGTGTCACCGCTGAATATAAAAAATGGCGACTCTATCACAGAAAGATTGGAAGACCACAAACGCCTTCACGTCCCGTATGATTGAAATTGTGTTTTATTGATAAAAATATTGTCATAAAATTGCTTTTTTAACACAGAGTTCTTTTGATTGGGAGAACTGGACGTCTACTTTCAATACTATAGATTACGCTTCCGATGACTATTCGATGGATTTCACAGACTATTCATTGTTCAGTCAATTACTTCAACCAAATTTGATCGATTTTCCGAATCCCCGTGAAATAGGTTATTAATTAGTAACAAATTTTTATATTTTCATCTGATTTCTCACTTTTTTCCCTTAGCGCGATCTGGAATGGGTGCTGAGTTTATGCAGCCTGGCCTTGGTCAGCTCCAGCCTAATTTTGATGATTTCATGGACACATTTGAGCCCTTGCAAGGTGTGAATCAACCAAATAAATCTCAATTTAATCATTGTTTCATTTAACAGAATTCTTCTTTACTTCTAAAAACATGTCAACTCTGCCCACATTAGCAGAAGAAGCAAACGTAGAGACAACACAATCAAATGCTGTCGATCACAATTCAAAGATGGATCAATCGGTGAGTTATTAGAACAATATTCAACAAAGAAGTTTTATGAACTTTTTATTTAAATTGTTTTGAAAACCTGCAGATAACTGGTATATCGACTCCTGATTTGTTGAATTCATTGCTCTGTCAGACGACAACATCAAACGCGACTCCAATTCGAAACTATTCGGTGGACAGCAATATGAGACACAAAACTCTCAGTAATTCTATCGAAAGAAATCAAATGAGTCCTGAATCGCAACTAACTTTTAAGAGTGAACCACATCAAGTCATCCAAACCCCGGTTCAACCTCAGCCTCTCGCCATTCAAACTCTTTCAGAAACAACGGATCAAGCAATGAGAGCAATCGACGAGTTGAGTGAAATCCAATCAAAGCCAATATCAGACTCTCTGTACTCTCAATATGTTTCGCCATTAATTGGATCCCAAAGCTCAGTGCCTATGTCTCAAAATCAATCATCGATTAGAGAAAGTGGTTCTCAAATCACTACAAATTTTGCTCAAACAGAAAATGCCTCCCATTCTTCATTAGCTATGAGTCAAACCTTCGCTCCGAAGAGTAGTCCACTGAGAAAGAAATATTCGAATTCAAACCAAATTTCTTTAACACCAATTCCGAGTGAAGCAAATAATTCAAAATTTGTTGTCCCGAAGTCTTTTCCACTGAAACAAAGATTCCGCGAGAGAAGTATTTCAACGCCACATATTAACAAAGAGAACTCCACTACAATTCAAGGTTTCACTCAAATGCCAATCCCGGTGTCAGCCATATCACTAGTTGATATCCACTCTGAACGATTTCAGTCTAGTGTTGAGCGCTCTTCATCTCTACCCGTATATACTCAGGAACGCCGAAGAAGTGTAGCTTCGATGCAAAGAAATTGTGGTTCAGTGAGTGGTTCGTCCGCTAATATTTCATATCCATCTCATGCAACGGTACAATCATTGCAACCAATGAATAAATTACAGATAATTGGACAGAAAAACATGGACAATACATCAATGGGCTCAGTTTCAGGTTATGGTTCGCCCCAATACATTGTATCCAATGCTTACGACTTATCTCAGGGATCGTCCACTGGAAGTACTCTTATCGCACGTCTCTTAACCTCAAACTCATTAAATAGTGTTTCAAATGAGAGTTCGCAACAAATTTACTCGAATCAAAGCACAGCTCAAAATATGAATTTATTGAATTCTGTGGCCAATAGGCCGACAACGATCGACGCGTCCTGTATTGGCATAAGAACTGCCGCCACAACTCCTGCCAACGAAAAGCAATTTCTATTCGCACCAAAATTCAGAGAACCCAATACATCAATGAGTGGACAGTTGGGGTCAAACATTAAACAAAATTTTATAATGCAATCAAATTCAGGAATAAGTTCGCCGGTGTCTACACATGTGATGCCAACTATCGCCAAATCTCGTTCTTCTCCGGTTGTGATGTCCAAGGACACTTTTACGCCAATGCAGTCAATTCCGTCGCCCCCATCTCTTAGTTCTCCAATTAAGACCAAATCTAAGACAACTAAAGACAGGATTCAATATAAGGAACACCGAAGAGTTTGTCACATAAATGCTGAGCAAAAGAGAAGGTGTAATATAAAGAATGGTTTCGATACTCTAAGAAGTTTATTGCCTTCAATAAGTCAGAACACAAATACCAAAATAAGCAAGGCAGCAATGCTTCAAAAGGCCGCCGAACATATTCGCACTCTAAAGAACGATCGTGGTTCTCAACAGGAAGAGTTGGATCGCCTCAAACAACAAGTGGAGAGTCTTAACCAAACTATTGGGTCAGTTCTTTAAATATTGATTTTCTATATTTGATTAAATGATGTAAACGTTATTCTATTCTTTTTTATTTGAATAGCGTTTTTCAGAATCAGTTGCCGGCGACGGGGGTTCCCATTTCGTGCCAACGGTCTAATCAAAGCCGAGAACTCTATGAAAATTATGTGAGAGAAAGGACTTTACAAAACTGGAAGTTTTATATCGTATGTAACTATCATTTGCTGTCACTCATTACCTAAAGATCTGTTTTATTGTCAGTTTTCAATTATAATGGAGTCGTTATGGGATTCATATAATAACACAGTTTCGACCGCTAATGACCTCGAAATGACTAACACCATATGGCGATGGTTGGAACAGACCTGTTCTCTTATCAATTTGAGGAGAGGTAGGATTGTTTAATGTTTATCGAAATTATCGATATATAGAGTTAATTATAAGTTTATTATAATCGCAAACATTGTACCAATCGATTAGCGAATGAAGAGATTCTCATAATTTTGTTTTTCAATGTAATTAATCGGAGAAAACAATTATTTGCAGGAGTATTGAATTCGTTGCGCTTTCTCAGCACTTCTACCAATATATTGACGGATCCAAAAAATTTACCCGAAGAGGCGGTATTGGCCGTCACGAAGAAAGAGAAACAATTGACTCAATTGTCGTCATGAATGACTTTGAATTGCGAGAACACCTTTAAATGCATACAAAGAGCTTTTCTACACTTTTGCACACTTTAATCAATTTTCAAATACTTTAATAAAAAGTAATCATAAGATCAGTACAAAAGTTTTGTTATATAAGTCATTAAATGCCATAAACTTATTGAGAGATCAGACATATAATAGATTATACGTTATCTCATTATTGCATTATTTCAATATTTTACGAATGTTATCATTAAATCACATTTTATTTCATTAATTGCTATCAAATTCTATTCATTATTGAAATCTTTTTTGACTTATTTGACGAAATGATAAATAAATTTGAAACTAAATAAGTGTTTCTCATTCATAAAACTTAATACTAAACCCATAGGTATGGGTTACGTATATCCTCCTTATTGGGTATGCATCTGCAGTACCACCAGAGGTGATCAGGTTGAAATATCTTCGAAATGCTTCTCTAGAGTCGAAAATATGGCAAAATATCCCATCAGAGGAACCTTTCCGTTGCACTTCCACTTCGCACAGTCATGTTTTTCACTACATCTATGAAATGGAATGTAGTATATAGTTTTGTGCGTTTCCCCCACCCGCCCCGCCTGCTTTCAAAAATTTTTGAAAATCTAAAATTCATTGTTGAAGACAGTTTTTAAAACAATTTTTGACGGAAAATGGTTTGAGGCTGTTCTAGATTCTAACCTATATTGAACTACCTGAGAGAGAATACTGATAATAAACAAGGATGTGCCCAAATCCTCGTGAGGATTTGGGCATATTCTTGGGTGAATTGAGAGCTGGAAATAACTTTTGGCTATAGATGTAGTGCTCATTACTTTGATCCCAAACTTGTTTTTGCCATTCAGTCTGTTCATTTGGTCATTTTTTGGCTGTTAGATACAGATAAAGGAAAATTCAAGTCCACATTGTACACATGTAGGGTGCTAAAAAAGATATTGCAAAGGTTCAAAATAGCCCAAGTTTAAATAAGTCCATCACTTAACGATAGCACTGCTCTCCCATTCAAATTGAATGAGAGCAAATTTTTTCGGTTGTTTTGGCGGCCAATTAAAAAAACTACCCCCTAGCCCCCTAGAAAAATTTTCAAAAACTACCCCCTAGAGCCGAAAAGCTTGGGCAACCCTGAAATGAAATATATCCCAAATTTTTAGACCGAGATGATAATATCAATCCCATCTATCTTAAAATATTATCCACAAAGTCCAGCCGCAATCTCTAAAACATACCGGGTAGTAAGTATTTTCCATTTTTCCTCGAAAATTAAAAAGATTCCACATAAGCAATCTTATGTAACTTTTTTTTACAAAAGAACAAACATTGTAAGTAAACCTGCTAAACTGAAACTGAATTTGGGTTTTCCAGAAGCTTGCTATGGTCCCTAATGTAAACTACCCGGCAATGCGTAAATGTAAGAGTTCAATGGTTAAAGTTGAAATTCGTGAATCGCTCATTATACTTTCATTACTTTGCATCAAAAATACATTAATTATTGCCCCCATTCAAGTTTTGGCAAAACCAAGTTAGCGAAATTATTTTCGCCCTGTCTCTTTCAATAAAGCAAAAGAGTTTTGAACCGAAAAGGTTTTGATCTCTTGTTTCTGAATTAACTAACTTTGAAAATGGAGCTGGTCATATAATGTAGTAACATACGACTCTAATTTTATTTATATTATCCTAAATCCAGTATAAGTAAAGTTTCATGGTGATACCATCAAAAATGCTGCCTGAGCAACGGCACCACGATCCCGCATTTTAAAAAGTAATTACAAAAAACTGTAATAGTTGGGTTTTTATAATTTTTTGAAGTCATTGAGTTATTGCCTCTATCTAGTCTAATGAATGGTTAATTCTCATCTCTGTGATAAATTATTTTTTTGGTTTAGAAATCCTTGATTTGAAAACTCGAAAAATAATTTGTAATTTGAATAATCAGAATAATTTGTCTCATCATTTATTTGTTTTTCGTTAGAAAGATAAGGGATGCCTAATATTTGTTTTAGGTTAAGAATTTTCCACCATAGAATTTTTTGCTTTTTCCATTGAATAATTGAATTTCTCAACTTATACAAAATTTCAATCAATTTATTTACTGACAAATAATTTTCGCAAATTTTATTTTCGGTCATTTAAATGCAAACCGAAGAAACAGATATGGATTTTGTCGCAAATATAGTACAGTTTAAATCTGTAAAATTCGCGAAATTAGCAATATGGTCAACTTTTATAGAATTGTTGTTTTTATTAGTTTTTCAATGTTTTAGTCTATTTTTTTTTAAATTTGTAATTTTTGCGATCAGATTTTTAGAAGTTTTATATCAGGTACAATTTATCGTATGCGAAAAATTTTAATAAAAAGGTATTCACTCGAGATTTGCTATTTTGAATAATATTGGGTTAAAACAAATTTACATTTGATTTACCTCTATTTAAAATGACCTATATGGTTAAATGTCCATCATTTTTTCCCCTGCATGATTCACCTGGGATTTAAATGAAGGTTTTTACAAAATCTATCCTGTTTTCCCTTTAAAAGCAAGAGCCAATTCATGAAATGAAAACTTCAAATATCATAATAAAGTAAATTCTATCTTCGATAGAATGGATTGTTTCGGTTATTCACACCCACCTCATCCACACCTCACCCCTTCTTCATCCCTGATTCAAATCAATACTAAAAGATTTCATTTAACGACATAATTATGATAGATAATTTGATAATACAGACTATGCATTGATTCGGATTTTTGAGATCTCATATCTGATGAAAATTTGGAAAATTTGATAACTATTTGATATCACAAAACCATTTGAATGTCATTCTAACAAAGAATCGGATTTTTTTCGAAAATATATATAAATTGTTTAATAAAAATGAAATATAGTTTTGTTTTGTCCCAAAATTCTGGTGAAATATTTGCAACGAATCTATTAATTCCTAAATACATTTGCTTTCAATTATTGTATTACTTCTCAAATGATATGAAATCCAATTTTACGTTTCATTGTTTAGAGAATAGAATGAGAAACGAATTGATTTTGTTTTCATAAATCAAATGAAGGTTACAAAGAGGAATGTCCAAGCTAACTCACTCACCTTAAGTAAGATCGAATGATAACAACTTAATTTCAAGTTCTCTATTAATTTGATTCATAAATAAGAAGGAGTGAGTCGTAAACTCTTAATATGTTCACCATTTCAAAGCTAATTAGTTTATTTTCATGCACTTTGAATATTTCTCGTTTTATTACTAATTTTACCAAGTTCTATTGACATTCTTGTTTATTTTTAAGAACTAATAATCCAAGAATTCGTGTAAATATAATACTGGGTATGTTTTTAAGTAAAGCAAGGATATTTCTTATTAAAGGTTTCAAATATATAAATTAATATATTTCTTTGTTAGAGAAACTAGTTTATTTGATTTTTAGAATTGCTAAGGGGTAGAGTCCCCTGGCATTCCCTCCAAACATGTTTGGAAAGAGTTTGTCTATGGATTGATGAGAGAAAACAAATTGCATAAGAATGCCATTGAATAGCCGTTGGGCGGGGAGACCACAAAACCTGTTTATCTGTTGTACATTTATAGCAATAATCATTGAATTTGCTGGCAATCCGTCACTATTAGAGCCCCCACACACTTTTCATTGCTATTAAGTCCCAATTTTGGAATTCGCATCAGTTCTCTATCCAATGATATTTGACTTTTCTCTTTGAGCATCACTTTCACCGAAATCGTTAACAAACGAACACATTCTTACAGTTTTGTTAGTTTTCGTTTCAAACAGTTTGATGTTCTCATAAATCAGTGAACGACATGAACGATAGCGCTGCCTTCTCCAGAGGTACTATTCTTTAAACTTATCATTCACTTCACTCCAAGAATATTGTCTGTGCCTTTTAGGAAGCAGTCCTCTCAATACCAGCAGTGTTTTGACGGCAGACACCGATGATTTCATGATTGGAGATCGAGTTTGGGTCAATGGAAATAAACCTGGTTATATTCAATTCCTAGGGGACACAAAATTCGCCCGAGGAGAGTGGGCCGGAATTGTTCTGGACAACTATAACGGAAAAAATGACGGTTCAATCAATGGAATTCGTTATTTTCAATGCGAACCAAATCGAGGAATATTCGCGCGTTTGTATCGTTTAAGTCGTTTTCCTTTAGACAAATATGGAAACCGAATGCCCGACACAGGAATCATCAAAAGAACCCGATCTGTTACTCCTGACAGAGGATACAGAGCTACCACTACCACAAGATATACTACCAGCCCTACCATACCCTCTTATGCTTTGCCTTCTCGTCCATCCCAAGTGGTAACAAAATTGACGACAACCACAACAACAGTCGATGACTACGACCACAATATGAGAATCGGTGATAAAGTTGTCGTTCATTCCAGAGATTTGGGAATGCAAACGGGACGGGTTCGTTATGTGGGTAAGGCGTCGTTTGCACCTGGACAGTGGGTTGGTGTGGAGCTCGACAACCCTTATGGCAAAAATGATGGCTCTGTTGCAGGAAAACGGTTCGCAAATTAAATATTTTACATTTGATTCTAATCATTACATTGGCTCTAATTTAATTACAAATTTAGGTAGATAATTGAGCTCTTCATACATTTCTAATCTTTCCAAAACTATTTGCTTGAATATTTTCAGATACTTCACGTGTCCGCACAAATACGGATTGTTTGCGCCCATCAATAGAGTGGTTAAGGGAGAACCCAAACGCTCCATAACTCGAACTAAGTTTTTGGTTTGAATTTTACTTATAATACGGCTTTTCTTTGAAGTAAATTGTGATTAAAACTTAATGTAAATGATTAACAATTAGATACACTATTGAGGCTGTGGTCAACATTTTCCCAAAAATGCTGTCATTTTAATTAATTCGAAATTTAGTTTCCATTATTTGTTTATAAGTTTCTAAATAATAAAATATTTGTGTTTTCTGATTAAGAATATCCTTGAACATTTATCCAATTTGAATGCTTCTTCAATGGCTCACAAAAGTCATTTCTAGAAATGTTTTTGCGAACTTAATTATAACAATACCTCTCTAAAGGAGTGGGTGTTCGTAAACTTGAAAACTTAGTGCTTGTATTGGGAGTCACGCAACTGTTCCGACACAACAGTTACTGCTTTCAAGTTATATAAGCAATGAATTAAGTAAAAACATTTTAAAAAGAATGGCTGACAATTATCACGATCATTATTCTTCACATCTTTTTATTGTCAAATCAATCAATGTTTCAATTTTTACAGATATCTGCAAAAAATAAACTGAAATGTGATTTACGTCTCAAACATTATTTTTTCATTTTTTCACTTTTGTGTTTAAACAAATTTCTGATTAATTTCGAAGTTTTGTAACAAAGTAAGTAAACTCAATTTTATACATATCCTTAACTAGGTATTTTAAAATTAGTTTAGATTAGAATTTGATATTTGAAACCTAATATTCTTTGGAGAATCAAATTCTTGCGATTCTCGAATGAATAAAATTTTTGTTTATCAGTAAAAATTAAAATTAGATAATGAACAAGCAATAGAGAGAGAGAGAGAGAGAGAGAGAGAGAGAGAGAGAGAGAGAG
>JAQGCS010001056.1:0-15939 GCA_034702105.1 Fuscozetes fuscipes
AGATATAATTAGTAAAATGATTACCGGTTTATGAGTTTCTGAGAAATAATTGAAAAATTTGATAAAATAATTGACAGACAATTAATAGAAATTAAGTAAAGAGTCGATTAGGGGTCAACTTGTGGTCAATTAGTGGAGTAGTTTTGTCAGTTTGCTTATAGACATCACTTTTTTATGTTTTCGAGGGTTTTGGCTCTTGGCCAAACACTTGTCTGAAGAATCAATTTTCGACTTCGATGTGTCAAATAGATTATCGATATCTCCGATGGCAGCCGTTTCTGCGGTCGACGCATGACTTGAAAGAGTCGGACACCGATCCACAGTATTAATAAGTCGCGACTCTAAAAGAATAACAATGTCTCGATTCCCGCAATTGTTGGCCACTTCTTTGGCATTTCGACCGTAGAAATCGATGTGAGACGCGTCCGAACCGGCATTCAATAGAAGTGAACAGACATCGATGTGTCCCTGTTGTGCTCCTATCAGCAATGGAGTGGCGCCCTGAGTGCCCGACACATGATTCACATTAGCACCCAATTCAATCAAAACGGAAACAATATCAGTGTGTCCATTCCAGGCACACATATGAAGGGCTGTTCGACCTTCGCTATCGACTGCGTCAATGTCAGCCCCCAATTCAATAAGAGTTCTAACGACAAATGTCATTCCCTGCCAGGCGGCCACATGTAAAGGTGTTCGTCCCTCGAGATCTTTAATTTCGAGGTCAGCCCCCATTTTCGCCAAATGTTGTAAAGTATCGACAACTTTAAGGTCATTGGCAGCACTGCACGCAACACAATAAACGGTTGTCCTGCCGTCGGCATCGATATAATTGACATCCGCTCCCTTTTCTACTAAAAGAGACATTAAATCTAAGTGATAGTTGAGTGCCGCCAATCTGAGGGCTGACTTCCCGTCGTGTGACAACACTTTTATCGAATCATCAGATATTAGATGTTTGGCCGCTTCTAAATAACCGCCGATCGTACAGTCATGTAAAGCAACCTTTCCGTCGTTATCTCTTGCAATAAGTAAAGCATCGCCTCCGATGTCAAGAAGTGCTTCGATGACATCTGCATTACCGACGGCAGCGGCCATATGTAGAGGTGTCCTTCCGTTGTTGTCTTTGTGTAGTTCATCACAACCGACGGCTAACAGAAGGCGAATGCTTTCGACACAGCATTCAGGCTCTTTAGCGGCCAAACAGAGCAATGAGGAGCCATTGGAATCGATGTAGTCGGTGTGGGCGCCCCAAAACAACAATAACTCTATTACTTTGGGAGAACTGTGTTCTAGAATTGTGTGGACTAAAGGAGTTCTGGAGAGTGAGTCACACGCGTCTACATCTGCGTCGTTGTCGAGCAATAGTTCACACATTTCAAGAGAGTTGTGACAAACGGCGACCATTAGAGGCGTTAAACCACTTTCTTTATCACAAACCATGTTCACGTCTGCATCGAATTCAATGAGAAGTTCGACACAAGAGGTGTTCCCACTCTTAATGGACCAAAACAAAGGGGTCTTCTGTTTAATAATGTATTGGTTTAACATATCTGTGGAGTCATTGGTCAGAATGTCTCTAACGGTGGGAATATCACAATTGAGAAAAGCTCTCTTGAATTGAGCCAAAAGTTCTTCGTATTCACAATCATTTTGAGGCATTTCATGCATCAAATTATATTCAATTGGGTTTTGTTTCACTTTTTTCTCTCCGAGGCTTTCATTTGTCGTAAATTTGGTAGAATTTGAATCATTGTTGGAAAAGGTTTGGGTCACACATTGGTTCGGTTGAACAGCACTCTTGCACTTCTCTATAAAAGAAAGGATTGGAGAGTCTTCTATCAATTCTGACAGCATATCGACACTGACTGATGAGTCGACAGCCAGTAGAAGCCATAGAGCGTAGTGATGGACAGAGAAGTCAGGGATTCGCGAATTTAAGAGATGGAAGTGGTATTCATTAAGAGAGTCGACACTATTACACAGCGCGTAAATTATATGACCCAATGATTCATCACAAAGGAATCGATTTGTGCAGTGCTTTACATCAGTTATCCATTCTATAAGACTGGTGTGACTCAACTCAAGAGTATTGTCACTTTTTAGCTCCAAAATGGAATACAAACATAACTCATCTATTTTAGAGTCAAAGAATTCATTATCCCATTTGAGACAATTCTGAACCATATCTTTAGTTATATTATAACCATTTGATGCGATTATTAAAGAAATTATTGCCTTATAGTGCAGTTCTGAGTCGGGATTGGAGTCGAAAAGTTTGGAACAGAGGGCCAAATACAGGCCATTAAGTGTAGCACCGATTGAATCGACTTCACTGGTTTTCATGACTCCCTTTTCAAAACAATCTAAAATCAATTTGACGTAAAGAAAACAGCCGTTACTTTTGATGCCTATTTGATTGAGTGCTTTCTTTCCCGTTGTGCCCAAAGGACGACAATTGATTCGTTTGATTCGATGCATAATAAAAGTCTTCATATCATTGATTACATTGAGTTTTCTCATGTCGTCGATCACTATTTTTCGGGAACCGCTAAACATTTTGGTAAAACCTTTGCGGCGTTTGGGTCGGGCACTGACTATCAAATGGAGCCATTTTGGGAGTAAATGTATGTGATTTGCTATCAATTGGCAAATCTCTGCGTTTGTATCAATTGAGTCAATAACTACTAAATATCTCTGAACTTCTTTCTCGACATTCTTGGCCTCCAATAATGGAAACAAAACTGACTTACGAAACAAGTCATCGGCGGTCAACACTTCATTATCTTCGTTATCGTTATTTAAGTTGTTTTCAATTCGAAGTTTATCTTTGATTTGTGTTTCAATTGAGTCAATAAAATAGTTTATATCAATGTTTTCACTGCATTCAAAAAATGCTAACAAAAAGTCTTCAAATTTTTTAATTTCAGTCAGTTTTCTTAAGAGAACAGTTTTGCCACTTCCGGCACAGCCGAAAATTGCGGTAACACTTGTATTGGCACTAATTTGGGTCCTGACGTCAATTGTCTTTTCAATTTTGGCGAAAACCCATTCGCGACCGACGAATAAGTGGTCGCAACACTCAAACGACAAATTCTCAGACATTTTCACAATTTATAAGTTTATCGCAAATCAAATGAAAAAAATGAGAAATTATTGAAAAATAGTCAAAAATCACAAAAAATTAACGAAATGTCAATTAAAGAGTCAGTACTCGTCGTCTTCGTTGGCAGAACTGTTGTTGAAGTGCTTTTGCTGAGCGATGGCTGCGTTTTGCATTTGAATCCATTCTTGTTGTTCAATGAGTGCCTGTTCTTCACGAGCTTTGGCGAAGAGTGCCTGTTGTTGCTTAAGTAGTTCTTCTTCGGGAATTCCCAAATGTTCTAATCGAGTGCTCTGACGTCTTCTCTTGCGTTTACAGTCGTTGACCACCGATTCGGCCTCTGATTTATAGTTAGTGAATCCCAAATTGTCTAAAGCTGTCAATACGTGTTCGGCGGACATTGTCTTCTTCTGTTGAGACTCACAAATGGTGTTCGCTTCGGAAGTGATGCAATGGATAAACTCTGAACAACACTGAAGAATAAGCTCTCGTGAATCGTTGGCCACTCGGATATCGGGTAACAATTCCTTAATCAACTTATTCATGGCAGCCCTCGGAATCGTTAACTCTTCGTCTTCTTTCTCGTTCGACGACATTATTATTGTTAGTATTAATTGTATTAATTTGTTTCAATACTTTTGATTCCAATTTGAAGTTCTTTTGAGTATTTGTTTATTAATTAAATAAATGGACGAAAATAACTGAAAGCAATGTCTTATCTTAAGACCAAATCAAACAAATTTTTACATCATTTCAAACAATTGATAATTAAATCATTGAATCGAAAGAAATAAATGTAATATTATTTTACATTTTATTACTCAATGAAAACAAAAGTGTAAAACAATTCCATAAAAAGTAATGAAAACACTCTAAAAATGGTTACCATTTGTCACAACGTTTTGAGTCAATGAAAAAAGCGCTCAAATTAAACACAGACTCAACTGTTGGCCCAATATTTGCTCAGAACCTTTTTCAGAATCTTTTCAGTCAATTTGTACAAAATTTCATTTAAATCATTTATCAATCGATTGTAAAAACAGTTTTATTATATTTGAAGTGAGGATAGAATGGAATGAGTTTTATCCCAAATAAGGAGCGAATGTTTCATCGATTTCATACGAAAATGTTGTATGAAATGAGTTGTCGTCAAAAATCAATTTTCTTTGAGACAATTCTTCGATATTTTCGTTTGATTTTTGGAGTAAGTCGAAGAATCCTGTGCCCAAACGCATCGGCATTCCTGATATGATTGACTCAGAAACGCCTAATATGTGATCGACCTGTCCATAATAGGCCGCATCAAATAAGTGGTCAGCCGTTCGTTCAAACTGTTTGACAAAATATGCTTTTAGTTCACAGAAAAAAAGTTAAAAGAAAATCATAAAAGAGAATAAAAGATTGCGAACCGACGCCAACATAAGGGATGATTCCTTCATTTTAGCCAAACCGAAGCGAGTGATACCCAATACCTCTCCCTTATAAGTCATAGTGTCAGCCAATAGCTTGAGATGCCTCTCATCGATGCTAATGCCGTGGTTTTCCATCGTTGACTTGATTTCTTTGATAATCATAGTGCGGGCGGCTTCAATGCCCAGAGTGGCCGCCACTTCCATAATATTATTGGAGTGGGTACGCTTAGGATCAACACCATATGTAGCCATTACATCTCTGAGACCTTCGCCTTCAATCATAAGATAATATTCGCCGGCGTTGTCTCTTATGGCCGCCCGACGGACTTTGTCTATGCCCTTAATTACCACTTTACATAATGACTCCCTCAAAGTCCAGGTGTCTGTATTGCCGGCCTTAACAGTAATCATAGTCTCTTCGTCGTCCACTATTGATATCCTACTCATAGCTATTCTGAGCTGTTTGGAAATTGACTGCTGTATGGTATAGGCGTCGACTTCCAACTGTTCCAAAAAGTGATTAGAAAATAAACTGACAGTTAATTAAATCAAAGCTTACTTTAAGTAATTTTATTCTTTCAATATATAGTTTGATGAGAACAAAACAATCATCTCTTGTGACCACTTCTTCCAGATATTGACAGACCTCACCCAAAGTCGTCTTTTCAATCCTCATTTTGACAGCTCTGGCATTTTCAGGGTCTTTATTGTTTTGAAGAACAGCACAAATAATTGGCGTCGAAATAGTTTTGTTTGCATTAATCAATTCTTTAATTCGGGGAACTCCTTGAGTGATGTTCATTGAGGCGACACCAGCGAAGTGGAAAGTTTTCAAAGTCATTTGAGTGGCCGGTTCTCCAATACTCTGTGCACAGATCGCACCGACAGCAGTTCCAGGTTCTATTTTGGCTCTTAAATATTTGTCGGCGCAGCCCAACAAAAATTTTCTCAGTTGTGTCGGAGTTATTCGTAGCACTTCTTTAATTGCATTGTTATCCGAATACAATTTGTAACGATTTTGCAGAGATTCGAGTCTCAGACAAAAATTGTCTAAAAATTTGATTACTTCTGTTTTAAAGTTATCCGAAACATTTATATTCATTTCATTCATTTGTTTTGCAGACATTTCTCTGATTTGATCGCAAGTGAGTGGTCTCTCATTTTTTGACGGATCGATGGCACAAATGTGTTGCAAAAGGCGGTCATAATTAACAAGTTTTGAGCCATCCTCCATATTGGACGGGTCGAGACAGTCGTCTCCATAAATGAATTGAATGACATCTCCGCACGAGTTCCTCACAGATCCGTCGTAATGAGACACTAGATCTTCGAGAGCTTTAACTAATCTTCTCTGCATATAACCGGTTTCGGCCGTTTTGACCGCTGTGTCCAATAAACCTTCTCTTCCGGCCATTGTGTGAAAAAAGAACTCGGTTATGGTTAGTCCCGAATAAAAACTATTTTCAACGAACCCCTTTGCGAGGGGAGACTTCTCTTTGTGATCAAAATGGGGTAAAGTTCTGTCGCCAAAGCCGTCGGGAACGCGTTCTCCTCTAATAGCCTGTTGTCCAACACAAGCAACCATTTGTGAGACATTAATTAGTGATCCTTTAGAGCCACACATAGCCATTAGGAGGGGCGAGTTTTTGGTGCCCAGTTCTTTTACGCAAGCTTTTCCAGCATGGTCACGAATTTCTGATAATTCCTTCAAAATCATTGATTCGAGAGTTTCTTCAGCGGTTCTGCCGGCCATTGGCTCTAATTTTCCTTCGCGTAGTCGAGAGATATAGTCATTTACATTCTGATAACCATTTTCAAGTAGGGCTTTCTTGGCTGTCAACAGCCCACTGGTGGGCGTCACGTCGTCGATACCCAAAGAAAAGCCTCTTTGAGCTGAAAGGTAACCCATGATATGACTGAGCAAACAAAGTATATTTCAATGAACTAACCCATGAAATAACTGGCCACTCGACCCAACCGCCACATAACTAGTCCTGAATTATGACCGTTGTATTCGCGTAAAATTGAGTAAAAGATATTATTCTTGGAACCCGACCCCAAAGTGGTTTTCTCGAGACAACCGCACAACAGTTGACTATTTCGAATGACAACAACTGAATCAAAATAATAAAATGCAAATTATTTTGGGAGGAACTCAATTCAAGTGACTTACAGGAGTCGTTTACACACATGTCTTCATTTTTTCCGCTATAATTCTTTCCTTTAGTCCTAAGATTTATATTAATTTCGCCCAATTTATTCGGTTTCAAAATTAAACTGAATATTTGTTTTCCACTCCAAAGAGCACAGGGTTTCAAAATGCAAGGTTTGGGTAATTCTATAAATGTATTCGAATCTGATGCGGCCATAATCGATGAAATTATTTGAATGGCTTTCGAGCGGTCGAAGAAAACATCTTTTTGGGTCAATAGATATCCGCCGGTAATAAAATCTTGGATGGCGGCAATCAGAGGCTCTCCATTTCTAGGGGTCACGATATTGTTTTTGGTGCCCATTAGAACCGATGCCTCTGCTTTCGCCTCTTCTGTTTGCAATAAATGCAAATTCATTTCGTCGCCATCGAAATCGGCGTTATATGGGGTGCAAACACATTCATTGAACTTAAGGGTCCGGTCGTTGTGAACTTTGGCCTAAAGACACAACATTTGCATCAAATGTGACAAATTGCGAAATTTCATCATATTTTCACTCACTTTGTGGCACATTATACTAAGTTTGTGCAAAGAGGGCTGTCTATTGAACAGAACAATATCTCCGTCACACAAATGGCGTTCCACTATATCTCCATTTTTGAGTTTGGCGGCCACTGCTTTACGATTGCCGTACTTCAAGAAGCTAAATTTAAAAAGACATGCAATTAATCCAATGTCTTTTAGAGCTTGTTTTACGTCTTGAGTCCCGATGACTTGTCCTCGACAAAGTTGGCGCCGGGATGTTTGTCTGTGCCGTTTAGGACCAACTGTCTCATGAGTGCGATGTTGGCCGGGGTAACTTTTTCGGGATAAGTCAGAATTTTTGCGATATGTTCGGGAACTCCCACCTCATCGATTTGGAGATTTGGATCCGGACTAATAACACTTCTTGAAGAGAAGTCAACTCGTTTGCCACTAAGATTACCTCTGAATCTACCATGCTTTCCTTTGAGCCTCTGAACTAACCCACGGCTCGGCTTTTTAGGTCTCATATTGAATGGTATTCCAGAGGTTTCACTATTTATATATAAGGCTAACTGCAACTGAAGAAAATCCCAGTCCTCTGCGATCATTCCCATGTGTGCCCCCGAAGACTGCCTTTTGTTGATGATGTCGTTCACAAATATGACTTCACTCAGTTTGATAGTCAGGTCGTCTTCATTAGTGCCGGTCTCTAAATCACTAATAACCGACGGTCTTATACAAGAGGGAGGGACTGGTATTCGTGTTAGTATTAAATCCTCAGGTCTATGACTACGGATGACTAGAAATGGCAAATCTTTTCGAGGAATTTGTTTAAATAGTTGTAATACACGGATGGGATCCAAAAGTTCTGATTTGGTTTTCTTAAGATATTCGATAATCTCTTCGTTATTGAGAGCAATGTCTGTGAAGTTCTCTAATAATATATCGTCGGATGACTTGCTTTTTGATGTTGTGGTCGGAGTGCAGACGTGTATTATCTTATATAATGCAATCTTTTTTACCCCTCCATTAAATGTTCCACAATATGGACAGTATTTGACTTTTTTGCATTTGTCGACCACTTCCTTATGCATTGCTTTCTTCTCGAGGAAAGTCAGATCAGGTCTTCTAAACTTCCAGACATATCGGTTTCGGGACTCAATCGATAGTAAAACTCGGGAACACTTCTTGCAAATGGTTTGCAGTATCATAATAATGAACCTGAAGTACCCCACGTGAAACACTGGAACAGCTAAGTCTATGTAACCGAAATGTCCGACACATTCAGCCAACCCATGACCACAAGTCTCACACTTCAAGTCTTTTTGACTGATCCCTGAAAAGGTATTCGTAAAAAAATTGAGAAAAAAATGATCAGTGAATTCATTACCGAGTCTGGTGTCGAGAACCCCATACGGCGCGGGTTTTCGAGTTTTGCCGGCATTTGAATCGTAAAGCATTTTATTAATGCATTGAATATGACTTTGTTTGCGGACATCCAATGCGTTGGGAATAGTGAACGACAACTCACATAACTTCATACCAACATTAGTGCTCCGATACTGTTCTTTCTCCATGTCTTGAGTCTGTCCTTAATCTGATCACAAAAACGATTGAATCACAAAATTTAAACACATTTTATGTTTTGCTAAACAAATAAATAACAAAACAAAACGCAATGCATTTGAAGGACCCGTTTCTTACCAAACATTGATTTCCATATTTTGTGAACAATTTTAAATTGACGTCAAATATGAGTTCACTTTTGTCTCACTTTTATTTTGAATCCCAATAAAGTTCAAAACAAAGTTAACTTTAATAATTAAATAACCATGTTCATTATGTTCATTACCAATAATATTCTTATCTTTATTTTTATCTCAATAGTCATAACATTTATTGATTGTAATCACAATTTGGATGATTTTAGTGACCAAATCACTGATGAATTTCATCAAAAATCTAAATACTTTTATGAAAATAACGTGAATTTCGGCGAAAAGTGGCCAAAAATTATGGCTTTGATTGAAAGCGAGAACAAAGACTATAAACCACAAGAAATAAATGATCTCAAAGAAAATAAGTGCAATCCTTTTCTTAGTTTTTTGTCCGAAGACTTAAAACTTTGGAATAAAAGCGGTATCTCTCGAGATGTCATCGAAGAAGCCATACATCAGAAGAGAGGAATTCATTACCAAATAATAGATAACTCATTATATCGAGAAAAGGAGTGTTTGTTTCCCTCTCGTTGTGAAGGCGTCGAACATTTCATTCTCGAAGCCATCGATCAGTTGTCAGACATGGATCTCATAATCAATGTTAGAGACTATCCTCAGGTTCATAAAAATTGGCACCATTTACCTGTGCTGTCCTTTTCTAAAGACATAACCCAATATGTGGATGTGTTATATCCAGCATGGACATTCTGGTGCGGCGGACCAGCTATTGATCGATACCCCACAGGTATCGGTCGATGGGATCTCATGCGTAAAAAGATAATCAAAAATACGATTAAGTGGTGCCACAAATCTTCGGTGGCGTTCTTTCGAGGTTCGCGCACATCTGCAGAAAGGGATCCTCTCATTCGTTTGAGTAGAGCAAAGCCTGAGCTTATCGATGCCCAATACACAGCAAACCAGGCCTGGAGATCAGTAGCCGATACGTTAGGCGAAGAGCCGGCCCCTACTGTCACCTTTGAAGAACAGTGCAAATATAAGTTCTTGTTTAACCTGAGAGGAGTGGCCGCCTCTTTCAGATATAAACATTTATTTTTGTGCAAATCTGTGGTTTTGAATGTCGACTCGGATTGGGTCGAATTTTTTTATCCTCAACTGAAACCGTGGATTCATTTCGTTCCCATCGCTAAAGATTTTAGTGATTTGGAGGAAAAGATTACATTTTTGAAGGAAAACGACGAAATCGCTCAGAATATCGCAGAAAATGGTTTTCATTTTATTTGGAATCACTTGACTTTAGACTCTGTTCAGTGCTATTGGAATCAATTGTTAAACAATTACTCAAAACTATTGAAATACAGTCCAGAACTCAATAATAATTTGATTCTAATCAGAAAGAAGTGAAACAAATGTTTAAAAAGTAAATAATTTATTTAATAATTTATGCATTGATTGAAGCGTCGATTACATTAAACAAAGAAAAGGGACATTCCTTATAATGTGCTTTACATTTGTCTTGTTTTTTACCACTTTTGCCAATTAGTTCCGCCTCTGTATATATCTTCAATAAACCGGAACTATCGCGAAGAGCTGAAGAACTAATAAACAAAAGAACATAAACTGAAACAATACTTAAAAGACAAGTCTTACGTGAGAAGCATATCAATCAATTGTCCGATCAGTCCATTGGAGGCCGACATAAATGGAACTTCTGCCACTTCACAAATGGCTCTCAAAAGGCAAACCCGTCCCAATCTTAAGTGCGTTTTCTCGATTGCTTTGAACAAATTAGCCCTCGAATTGACTCTAGTGCTGTTTGAATCAGAGGTGCTGATCAGTTGACCAGAGTTTCCAGTATTAAGTGTTTGTCTAATGGACTGAACGAAGTCCAGAGCACTTGGAAATTGAATAGCGATGGGTAGTTTGAAGCTAAAGCCCGATTGAATTGAATTGGATGAAACCATAGGCATCTCTACGCTCGGAATTATTTTGAGCAGTGATGCAGTGGTCGGTAGTATCAGTCTTTGAACTCTTTCGCATTCAATTATATTCCAAAACAAAACTAATAAATAAGTAATTTTCGTAAACTTCATGTTTATTGAAATGAGTGCCACTCTATGCAAATGATCCCGTTTTTGATTATTCCAAGTATTTATAGTTTTGAGTGAAGTTTAAGGTTAAGACCAACTTTAGGTCAATGCGATGACAATGCATTTCGTTTGATATTTCGGTTCCTGTGTTTGTGAGGATATTTCCAGTGCTGTCTCATCACTTGTGGGAAACTTTCGATGTATCGCTTCGTCATTCAATCATTTCATAAGTATTGGGATTATTCTGGTTTTCCATTTAATTATCACCCATCAAAACTGATATTTGAGAGGTTGCGGTCACTCTTGTGTTGTATTTAATATAACTGAATGCCTACAAAATCATTGATAATGATATCGAACACATTTGTTTGGATCGGTTTAATCGTTGTTTCAATATTTGTGACAAATTCCTATTGTGATGACCACACAGTCCATCATAGGGTCAGAAGATTTGTTTTCACCAAGAATTCCAAAGTTTCTTTTGATATCGATTTGTCGATTCCGGTGCCGAGTCTGGGAGGAGTTGACGTACAACTTGACCTGTCGTTCCCATTGTCGATAACTATGCTAAACGATACACTCATTTTCAATCCGATTACTATTCCATATGTTGTGGTTCCGGCAGCAGATGCACAGACAGCACCCCTTAATTTCCCCTCATTTATGCCCAATTATTACAGTTATGATTCATATTTTGGTTCTCCGGGAGGATCGCCATATTTTTCACATCAAACTATAAAGAGAAGCATCGGTGCGGCCTCTGCCCAACATCGCTACGATCTGTTCAATTCAATCGGCGAAATACTTGAAAGGTTTGTCGTTTTTTCATTTCCAATATTATAACAATTTGTATGTTTTAAGGTATGGGATCGAAGGGCGCACATGTATTTGTAGAGCCATTTGTGAGTTGGCCAACACTCCAATGCTAATTGAATCACCACTTCATGAAGTGTTGGAACATATATTGATGGTTTCGCGATCTTATGACGAGGAAGGCTTACTTCAGGAATATATGGAAGCGGAAATGTATGGCAAAAGTGGCAAAGACTGTGCCGTTAGATATAGTTCGTGTGCTTTCAGTATATTTAGAAGACTTGAAGATTAGATATCCCACGAAAACAAGTGATGTCTTACTAACATATCTCTGACGCCATCCTTTGAAACGGGAGACTTTGGTTGAATACTTTCGACCAATTCTGCGCTCGAATTCAAATTAAATGAAAACTGAGTCAATAATCTGAAACAAAATTATTTATTATTTAGTATTTCATTATTTATTTTCCCATTAATTTAATTAAATTAGTTTTAGCACAAACTTTGATCAGTTTTTTTCATTAAAATTACAAATTTCTCAATTTTTTAATATTTTTCGCGAAATGATCTTGTTTAATTCTTTGGTTAAATTATATCAAAAACAGTACCTGAGCTCAGACTTGATCATTTTCCAAACGGGACTATTGACAAAACTCCATTTATAATACCATTTATCAATAATTTGTGGCTGAGAGGAACAGATGACAGCAAACCAGTCGTGAAGAATACTCTGATTTAAAGCGATGCAGAGGAGTGACCTCAACTTCACATCCATCGCCTCATTTTCATGAGAATGATTTATATGAGCGATACTGCGGTATAACAGCTCAGAAGGGGTCAGAACTCTGGCAAATTCATCCAAACGGAAGGTTCGGGTCAACACCAATCGAGAATAAACTGAATTGAAATCACTTTCGGCACAGGCTTTAGATATGGTTTCGATTATAATCCAGGGATGAGTTGTAATGAAAAGCGTTTTCTTCATTCCATAAGTCATTATAGTTTTGAATGCATTGTAAAGTCGTCCCCGAATTAAATCATTAATGAATGGAATGACCCGATCGTCGCCCGCAATACTATAGTCTCGGTTTCTTTCGTCGAGTAATTCTACGAACTTAGCCGGAAACCAACCCCTCAGACCATTGAGCTCTCCCACCCAACAGTGCTCATCCCTTTCACTGATGATAGTAATTATATCATTCTTTCTGAAACCGAGTTCATCGGAATCATGTCTTTGGAAATCTATGAGTGCTTTGGCTCTCCTTTGTCTCATTCTTTGCTTTCTTTGGTTATATTCTTCGTCTTCTTCAGTATTGTCTATAGAAGAAAAGTCAGGGATAAGATATGCAGTGAATGATGGCTCGTGAACTTCAAAATGTCGAGCGATGGCCACAATTGCTTCGTGCAGTTCAACTAAAATGGACGTCTGTCTGATATTCTTAGTCTTTAAATCATTTTCTTGTATTTCTGTTGAAAATGTTTGCGAATTCAGAGGAGAATGACTGGAAGAGGTATCGCCAACATTGGAGTGTGGCAATAAAGCACTCAAGTGTTGGACTAGGCTTTCACCTGTTCCCCACACAGACATCAGAGAAGACAAATCTTTTATATTTGAGGGTAAATCTGAGAGTGCATTGAAAACTGTGGCGGAATCTTTGTTACTGCAAATCAACTCATTGTAAATAACCAGAACACCGATCGTTATTTGGAACAAAACAATTGGTCCAAAATAGAAGTAAAGGTCCCAAAAATGGAAAATAAGTTTTGTTTCAGGTATGAAACCAGCGAACAAAGTACTAAACCAATGGGTAGTTATTAGACTTATTTCTATATCATGTTGTTTGAGGAGTGCATCGATTTGTGGACAATGACTGGACACTAGAGCTTTGAATGTCTGCTGATTATTGTTGGACTTCATTTCATTGGCGATGGAAAAAGTGAGCCAAAAGGCGTCCTCTTCTCTACAAACTAAAAGAAGATAAGCGGCGATAAGCGAGAGATTAACCGATTCCTGACTCATGTTATAAACAGTGGAACCATTTTTTTGCAACCATTTGATTATTCGCAAAATTCTTCTCAATCTTTCGACACCGACCGAAGTGTTGCTCATAAAACAGGCGTTCGTCGGAAGTACTCTCATTATCTGTTTGTCCGAAAGAGATGGCACATGATTTGAAAGGTCGCACAGTTGACTATAACTCCATTGACTGTTCACTTTGAAAGTCATTCCTTTAGATGTTCGCATCCATATCTGAGGTCTTAGAATATGAGAAATCCCTGACTTTATTAATTCTGTCAACACTTTAGTAGGTTTGATATGAGTGTCCACTTGAGACCATTTCATTTGTGGAATCGCTTCTTTGTTAAAATTGAATTCAAGAAAACAAATCCATTTGGAACGTAACTCATCCTCATATTGTTTTCTGAGAGACAGTTCCTTTTCTTCGTCTGATTCTTGAGATTCTTGTTCTATGGAATGAGAGGACTGATCGATGTTTTCAGTAATGAAACCGTACTCATCGAAGTGATGCGGCGGTTGTGAGTCTTCTGGTTGGGATAATGCGCTTAAAATGTCCTGCGGCCAAATAGAAGGGTTCAGTAAATAGAAAGGACCTCCAAATTGAGGCTTATATTGACAGTCAATCATAGAATGTGAGACAATATCACAGCCAATGGACTCATGTTTTTGCCAATTCGGCTCTTCTGGATCCTCGTCAACATCACTGAGAGTGTCCGGTTGTGTTACTTTATTGTCATATCCTTCATCATGAGGTGAGCTCTTAATTGAACTCGAAATAGATTTAACCAACGATTTAGCCATAACCCACTCAAATGATTAAATGCTCAGATCTCACAATTGTTAGTATGAAAACAATATTAACCTGTCTTCTAATTCCTAACATATTGTTTGAAACACTTCTCTAATTGAAAACTTGTGTCAACGCAATCACTATAGGAGAGCATCTCTGGCACAGCTGTTATTCTGTGCTAACTCTGATCTACACTCACTTCTCGATAATGTCAAACACTATCATACAATTGAGAATTTGTTGATTTGTTCCACACTTCAAAATTCTTTGCAATATTCCCCTAGATTAATCCCCATTTTAGTAAATCTAGGTGAATTTTGGAAACGCAACTATAATGATTAACTTAATTATGGTCAAAATATAAGGCGGCAGAGTTTAAGCTGTATTTGTAAACTAATCGGTTATCTGACATCTAATGCCTTTTATTAGTACTGACGCCAACTGTAAGTGAATTCATAGAGGAATCAATTGAGAGCAACAAAAGTTCAAAGCATCAAATCGTTCACATTATTGACTGACGTTATTCTCATCTTCAATAGAAAATTCGTTTATTACTTCTCTGATTTTCACAAATATTAGACGTATTTAATCTGATTTAGTGTTCATATCTTGAATACAAGTATTGATGTCTATTAAAAACTTATGAATACTTGTATTGGAATAAAATTTATAATTTGCTTATTTTATTCAATATGAGAGGGGACTATCAGCGTAACCAAACACAAAAGGTTCTGTATATTTGTTTAGAATCCAATTCTTAAAAGCTATGGTTTAATACATATTCATAAAGAATTCATAACTTTTTGCTAAATTTACACTCATATTATAGCTTGATTAGTTACATGCATTATATCAATCGAATAATTCTTAAATTAACTTGTGTCTCTCAAATTCTGATTTTTATAATAAATATTCCGTAATTCGAGCACTCCTTCTATCAAGGATACTGATGGAATGGTTCAGTCAAATACTAGAGTTTTTTAACTACATCTATAGAATGTAGTATATAGTGTGAGCTAGTGCATATAATTATGGCTGAGCTCGGTTAAATTGTAATTAAAACTCGCAAAGTTGAAAAATAAACAGTAGTTTTATTAGTAACGGTTCGAGTGTTTAAACAAAGAGTGAATCAAAAACCGTTAAATAATGCGTTTAAATAGGTCTGAAAAAGGCGGGAATCGTTGTGTTAGTGGTGCGCGACATCTGTGCTCTCAATCCTCCCCCGGAAAAGGAGCAAGCGTCTCCCCAGGTGTACCTTCGGGTCCGACAGTTGGGTCTGGAACCGGGATTCCGGGTTTTTCGGAAATTTCGGTTTTTTCGTTTTCATCGTTATTTTCGTCATCTGTATGATTGTCTC
>JAQGCS010001057.1:0-15934 GCA_034702105.1 Fuscozetes fuscipes
TGAAGAGGTGAAAATAAATAATTGTCATATGTGCTGACCAGAGCCCAAACAGCACACTCCCTGGACAGCACGTATCAGAATAAAGATAAGGTCCTAAATGTGTGCAAGTACACTACAATCTTCAAATTGTAGTACATTATCTCCAAAGTGATTTTCTTAAAGGATCTCAGAGTAAGTGTCTCTCAAATGCTTTTTTATATCTTACCCAGAGATGAAAACTTAAAAAATGTAAGATTTGTGTCCGATATTGACTTAAAACAGTCTCCACTCAATACAGAACAAAGAAAATCATAATTTACATAATTCTTTGTGCAAAAACACCCTTTTACTCAAAATGACAACATAATCACCTAGTTCAATGCAGAGTTGAATTCTTTTCAGATAACCATAAAATACTCGGAAATGGGTTTAAAAATATTTCAATTTTTTGTGCTGATTAGTGAGAATTTTATAAACGCCTGATTTTAAAGTAGGTCAGTCTACAATTTTTATGCTGTGCAAAATATAAGTACAGTCTTTTGTTTACATTTCAAATGAGTTGGCATTAGATTCGGGATTAATTAGACTTTTTGTTCACTAAACTGAAATCTAAATACTAATAAACGAATTATTATTTTTAATGAATAAAAACAATGTTTTGTGGATTTAAGTGATATTCAGTTAGAAAATAGCGTTTTGTGAGGATTATATACACTAAATCAATTGAAACCAGGAATGAACATGGTCAAATGCCTTATAGAAATATGCAATCAATTCATTGGTCAGATTTTGTGTGAATACATGAATTTTCTTAAAGTAATCAAAAGTGTATTAAATGAATTTTCGTGCTTGAAATTGAATCAAAATTCTTCCCGATGATTACCAGTAAAAAGATCCTGTGCTTCTCTGACTCAAAAGCTAATGGATTATTGTGATGATAAAATGGATCGAAAACTCATTAAATTAAATGACTGATAACAAAACAAATCGTTAAAATAAATTAGAATCGAACGGAAAATTAATTTAATTAAAAAATAAAAAGTTGAAAGAATAGACAAAAAAAAGTCGATATAAACTGTGGCCATATATTGTGCGACGAAACTCTATTTTAATAAATGTTTGTCTGTTGTTTGGACTGATATCCCGGAGTCACACAAATCAGACTAAGAATAGAGTCGAGAATCTAAAAAACAAATTCGAGTTAAGGAAGAAAAGGAAGAGAAAACAGTATTTTATAGTAAAAACATTTGAAATCTTTTAAGCCCTAAGAACTGGCATTTTCTGGAAAGCCATTCAATCTTCAAAAGAAAAAATATTGCTTCCATTAAATTATTTAAAATGAACTTTCCTTCTTTCGCTTCGCAATTAAACTAATTAGAATAAAAATACAGTTAATTATCGACAAAAGCCTTAGTTTGCGAAATCATTTTGAAGCAAGAATTTCTTGACTCAGAATAAATAGATTTGAAGCCGTGAAAAGAATCCTAAATATTGCCATAAATAAGGAAAAGAGTTTTCTTCGAAAACACAAAAATCTCATATATTTTACTTTTGATGTTTTCAGTGAATCGACTCCAAAGAAAATAATAATATTTTGTTTCTATTGAGTTCTCCTCACAAATAAACGAAAGAAAAGTTTAATTTTGTGCTGAATTTTGTTGAATATATTCTGTGGAGAAAATTGACTCAAATTGAAGTTAACTCCGAATTCATGTAATATATGTTGTAATTCAATATAAGGAACCGGTATTTTGTTTCCTATTAGACCGAGGATTGTATTCATATATGAATTTTCAATTTAACAAACATTAGGTAAAGCCCACCGACTAATGCCTTAATAAAGCTCTGGTAAGGGGTAAGGGTTGAGCTTTTCTGTCAGGCAATACATCACTGATGCTGACTAAACCAACACAGAATAACACAGAATGACGCTATGAATACGCTTTTGTTTCCACTATAAGTATATGAATCCATACAACAGTGAAATGATATAAACCTTTTCTCCCAAACATATAATGTTTGGCCAATAATGTCGACGCATCTGTTCTAAGCCTTCAACTCTCATAAATCTCTTCTTCACTCATTATTTATGCCTTTTTTCAAACAAAACATTTTTGAGATATTATATCAGAACAAAAATTTTCAATAAATTTCAATTTGAAATTCTAGTCTCAAAACAAATATTGAAAAACATTTTCTTTTTAATTGAATTTCGTTATTGAATTCCAAGTTTTATATTAAAATAAAAGTAATGTAGAAAAATACTCTGAAAAATGACCACACTTTTATTTATACGAACTTCAATTTAGTCTAACACCGCTTTCCTCTAATACTCTGATATATGCATTACTTTTAAGGAAATAACAAGAATTTCGTAGAATTCAAGAGAATTGGAGACAGAATTCTCATCGGAATAGTTGTACACAAAGTTTCGTTTCAAACAGTGATACAAAAGCAGTAAAACTAAGACACAAACGAAATACAACCAAATTGTAGAGAAATAGAGAGAGAGAGAGAGAGAGAGAGAGAGAGAGAGAGAGAGAGAGAGAGAGAGAGAGAGAGAGAAGAGCTGCAAAAACTAATCAGAAATAAAGTAGTTCTGATTCTAAATCCTTTGATGAATCCGATTGTTTGTATGGCAGACAAATATGGCTAATATATTGTTCACAAGAAACTATTGGTTTATTGCTGGGATCTAAGTTTAATGCAATTTAATCGTTAAATAATAAGAGCTTCGAATAAAGTTTGAAATTAGAAAATCTTGAGTCTCTTTATTGTCATTCATTTAATCCTTAGGAGAAATCCTAATAAATATTTGAAAAGATTTTTTCCACGAAAATAATTGAATTTCCTTTTGTGGGATGAAATTCGAGTGAAACATATTTTTCTGATTAGAGCTTTCTCTTACAATTCATAATAACATGAATTTAGATTTTTTTTACTATTCTATCGATTAGTTTATTTAAATCAACAAAATATTGCAAAATAGTAGTCCTGTAGTTATATCAGTCGAATAATAATGGAACTGCTCTCAAAATAATTAGAATTTTTCTCAATTTATTTGGGTCTTGACATCTGCTTATACTTAAAATTAGTTTAAAAGAAAATATCAAAAATGTAAATAAAATACATCACTTGTAATGAAAAAATTGAAATTAGATTTTTGATTGAAATTCATGACATTTTTTACGCGAATCACAAATCGAAAAATTATTCATAAGCACTGACTTCAACACAATTTAGTTTCTGAGTTAATAATAATAATATTGAGACAACATTTATATGTTAATCAAATTTAACGAATTTCAATCCAAACCTAATCCCAAACGAAAAAGTAATACCATCTTTTTGAATCGAACCGAAAAGTATTCATGCAAACTAAATTAACATTATTTTACTCATTAAAATTGGGATGCTGGAAATAAATAAAATCTATAAGGTAACTTCTTTTCAATTGGCACTCGAAAATGAAATAATGTGGATTAGATTTTCAAATCTTTTAAAATAAACATTTGATCCATATTTCAGAAGTACTCATGTAAGATTTCAAATTTCAATACTTTTCCTCAGAACTTAATCATTTTCCAATAGTTTATACAACAATTCTAGAATTTAAATCTCATGAAAAATGATTTGATCCTGGAGGTAACAAAATTGCAAACCTCTAAAGTGTTCATGTTTATGTGAAGAAAAAATGTAATCAAAATTTTTGGTTCGAATTGAAAATATTATAATAAGAGTGGAATTGTAGTCAAAAATATATAAATCAAGTTTTGAGTAAATGTTTTGTAAAAGTTTTATGGGTTTAAAAAAATTGAATCCGAATTGAATTCTTTCTCCAATAAGTTTGAGTTCAATACCGAATAGAAATGAATAGAATCGGAAACAGTGTTGTTGTATGCGATAGAACTGACTTTTCATACGATTTGGATCATTACCTCAAATCTTTGCTCTCATGCATACCATATATCAGGAAATTCTCATTTTTAATAGTTTTGTGAAGAATTGCATTCAAAGACTAATACGTTGAAAATGTGTATCCAATGATCGCTCAAAGCTATCAAAGACTAAGACATCATTTTATTTCTTTTTTGGTTTTTTAGATATTTTGCATTCGTTTGTATTCAGGATTAAGTTAACGTTAATTCGGGAACTAATTGGATTCAGTGTCTGATTGCAAGGGAAAGGAGAGCCCAGAATCGACTTATTCGCTGTTTTTCTCTTCACATATCAATGAGTCAATATATAGACACGAAATCACTTTAATTGCTTTCATTCACTATCACAACAACACATCCGACTAATCATTTGGATTCAAATCTTTTATTGCAAACAAAAAGCAAACGAATGCCCAGAAATGTGTGTCACAGAAGAGAAAGAGGAAAGTCTTTTGTTATTCTTGGCTTAATTGCAAACTGTGTGTCCATTAATTAAAAACGGTGTAATATAAATGCTTTTATTGACTAAAATTAGATTAAATTCTTTTAGTGGATAAATAAGTTAATGTCCAGAGAATAGGAAAGGTGTTCCACTTTACACACAGACCCTATGACATTTTCATTTGCAAAATGCAATTTTCATTAATCATTTCGAGAAATTTCGAAAAATATTTTAAATTAAAATTAATCTATGAATAAATCTCGTTTCGCTTTTTATTTGTTTTATAGAAACGAATATTTCATTCAAAGAATTTAATGTATGTTTTGCGACATTTGCATCATTCAAATGCTTATTCGTTACACAATCAGCAGTAGAAGAGAGTTATGATTGGGTTCTCACTCCCGGCGGACACAACTCAATAATCATATGGTATATAAAACTCTTATCTCGTAATAAGTTATTCCAATTGATGCCTACTATAGTTGTTTATCACTTGAGTTCTATATTCAATGACAAACAAAAAAGTTTATAATTTATTCAATTGTTGTCATTATTACCAAAACTTAAAGCATTTTCTTTTCAAGTTTTGTGTTTAGAAATTTCTATTCAAAATAAACTCTCGAACACAAAGAATTACAATAAGTTACTAACAAGTACCAGGATGGTTAGACCTTACAACATCGAATTATCGATTAGCTTTAAAATTTAGAACATTCAATACAATGTTCGTAGATGAAGGGCTCTTTTGGATTTTCTTCTGATTAGAGATAGAGCTTGCTCACCATTCAGTTTATTCGATGTTCATAAATATTCATAAAAGAGAGTGGTTTTTCTTCAAATCTGAGTAACTCTAATAAACTCATGTAATTTACTTAACAATAATATAAAAGAGTTCTTCGGGTTATCCCAACGGCCAACAAATAAAATCAAACTTAATTTGTGTCAATCAGAGCTAATACATGAAAAAAGAAAATTAAAGATGCTTGTATAGTTTGCTGCAAAACTCTTCAATCACTGTATTTTCAATCTGTCGCCAAATTAGTTTATTTTGTACATAACATACCCTGCAACTAACAATTCTTTAGTAAAAAATGTGCGACAAATTAATTTCCAATAAACCACAATATTTCGATTAAATTTGTTGAAACATGTACATGTATGTATATTTTTTAGCCAGGGATGGCCAGGGGGGTTGGGGTTGGGGTTGGGGTCCAAATTTAAAAAACTACCCCGTAGACCCTCCTAGAAAAATTTTGACCAACCACCCCCTAGAGCCGAAAAGCTTGGCCATCCCTGATTTTTAGCAAACATGACGAAATTGTTATCATTCAGTTTAATATGATCTAGATAATAATTGTCATTTAATTTACTGATTGTTATGAACTCTGAATAAATGTGAAAATGTTTTGGTTTAATGTTTGGTTGAGTTAAAAATTATTACTTCAAACGCGTCAGTCATCCGTGAAGAGCATTAGCTCCTCAATGATGGACAGGTTCTACCACCACATCAGGGCTCAGGATTCAAAACATAAAACAAATGCTTTATGCACCCGTCCCTTTTCATTGTACGCATCGATTGAAACGAATGCTTTTATCTTATTCTAAGATTTTTTAGGAGAATAAAAACCATAGATTTTGAGTAATAATGCTTTAATACCAGTTATTTAGACTTTAAGTTCGATTCACTTTTGTTAAGAGCTTCAAAAGTGAGAGAATCGCAAACATTTCAATCCCTTTCAAACTCGAGTCCGCCTTTAATTTTAAATATTGTTCTCAAAGTTCATCATACAATCATGTACAATTACAGGTCATATGATATGCAAGAGCGGGAAAGCAGCACAAAAAAATCTGAGATGGCTGCCTACACACCGAATTTTGAATTGCACTAGTAATTAAGTTAAATCAAAAATGAAGTGTTTGAGTTTTGAGTACTAATTGACATAATTCTTGAGATTACTAACGAATATCACTTATATTGGAACTAATCAGTGAATGACATGAGTGTTGAAAAACACAAATTAATATTGTGCTCAAGTATTGCTTTTTGTGATCGAGTCGTTGGTAGTACTCAATAGGACTTACATTAAGTTAAGCACTAATGGATGTTATGTTAATTCAGTGTTTAATATACATTCATATAATTGGCATAACTGTTAATCATTAATAATGAATGCAATGGAAGTGGTCTTTCGTGTCTCACATCAAGCATTCGCAGAACTATTACTTCCATTACATAAGACTCGAACGGAATAACTAAAACACAAGTTTCTCTTCAAAACTCTATTTGCAAAACACATATTACAGAGGAAATAGTGTACACATAAACATAGGACCAAATTCTCTATTCTTTTCCGCCTTTGGTTTTATGCAAATCATCATAAAAATGATTTATTGAAACAGAATTCCAATGACGGAGTCGTGAAGAATAGATTTCTTAACGTTTTGTAATTTTTGCAAAACTCTGATGAAATCGACTTAAATAATGGGTTAAACTTTACTCAAGAAATAAAATAAAGATATGAAAACATTTTCTTCTCCAAAACTCACGAAAAGCAAATTTGATGAACAAATGTTAAAAACATGACTCTATGCCGACCAGAAAACAGATATGGAAATGACAGTGGATTCACATTTAGTGACACTCATCTCAAAGGTTTATTGGTTTGAAAGTTGGAGCCCATCGGCCAAACATATAAATTCATACGATTTCAAGGATTTAAACCTTTGAGTCGTGTCTAATGGCCGCAACTTTGGGCACAAATAATCATTTCATTTGATATTATTCTAGTTTTTCGCTAAACTTGTCGCTGAACTTACGCTTTATTAGTGTTTTAGACAACATCTTTGAATTTGATATTACGCTCAATAAATTCGATTCCAAATGTAAAGTATTCTTTGTTTTGGATATCACCAAATTTTTACCGTTTCAATAATTTTTGATTCTCTCTCTCTCTCTCTCTCTCTCTCTCTCTCTCTCTCGCTCCCTCTCTCCCTCCCTCCCTCCCTCCTACTTTTATCTTTAATTTTTACCATAAGTTTAACGTTAGAGGAATAATATCTTTTGGAGGAGTCGTTGGGATAACTTAAAGCTCATCGATAGAGGAGAGCACAGGGCTTAGAATCTCATATGTAAATGTCTGATTCCGGATGGCTTTGGGGAGTAATGGACTCGAAATAACGACTCTTTACATTCAGGGCTGAAATTGCTTTGGAAAAGAGCGAAGACTATCATAAACTGTTTGTTCCAAGTATTCGATGACAACACATCGATTGTAAGCCAAACATTATTTGCAAATATATGGCGTTTAAGAGAAGAACAGAATATTATCGTCAAAGTAAAAAACAGCCAAAAAAAGTCAGAGAACGGTCTCAACTACTTATATGTCTGTCCTCATAGAAGGGAATATTTAGTGAAAAACTTGGTCTTTTATTTTTTTCGGGAATATTCACTGTAGAGTGTAGAGAATCAGCGGGTGGTGTGCTGTATATTTGCCGAAGAGAGAAGAGTGAGAGCAAAGAGAGCAGCAAATGGAAAAATCGATGTCTGACACACTCACAGCTATATGTCTTTCCGATTCTAAGTGTAGGTCTGTTTCCAATATTTAAGTTTAAGAAAAGTTTATTATGAATTGCATTGACTGTAGATTTGAAGCAAATATTTCTACAAATTTAACGCAAAAGATTAAAGAGACAATCGTTTGGAGCATAGGATCGCAGCTGTCTATGAGATGAGAGAACAGAGAAAACGTTGAAATGACTTTGATTTTGATTTATTTGATTCGATCAAACAAATAGACTTTTTTTATGAACAAAAGTTTCAATTTCTTTGTCGACTTTTCTCCAAAGTCTCGATTCTTTGAAAGCAATTCTGTGCTCTCTTTGTATTCACTCTATTCCTCATATAAACTGATTTATTCTTTTATTTTAAATGAGATTTATTTCGTGATTTATTCGCTAAAACACAGAATTTATTTCTTTATTAGAGTTAAAGTCAGTTTTGATTTAAAACGATTATAAATGAACTGATTTTATCATTATTTATAGCCATTAAAGAATCGTAGAGTGAAGTGAGGCCTCGATTCACTAATTTTAAAATTATTTTCTACCGAAGAGATTATTTTGCAATTTTCTAAACTCTTAAATGCGTTCAAAGAAATTCTGATCACAAACTTCTTTGGTTTCATATTTATTGAGACGAAGAGCAAACCTCTGTTGCAATACTGTTGACGACACAATCAAATCGACCGGTGCTCCAAAGCTAGAGCACATCTGAGGCACTGGATTTGAATGGAGTAAAATTGAAAAATCAAACAAATCTAATGTGGAATTTAATCTCTGGAAATGAAAGCTTTTCATAGAGGAATGACATCAAAATAAATTATAACAATTCATATCAACTGACGTCAACTTTAATTAAATAACTTTTTGCATGCGAATCAATTTTTAATCTGGAGCTTCTCTTTGCTGATAGTATCTGGCACACATTAGTTTTTTTGTTTTTTAATCAAAATTCATATTCAACTGAAAGAGAGTCACTTCGGAGAAAATAATGAATAATAAATACATTTTTCATACACTAAGAAAAAGCTATAATATGTTTGTATTGATTAAAATGTGTGTAAATTTGAACATAAGTTGCAGTCGTTTTGAGTCCATTAATACTAATGCGAAGACAATTACTTATGACTTAAATAATTAACCGAATAATTCAAAGAGAAAAAAGAGTGCAATAAATGGTAACTAATATTGAAGTAGAGCTAAAAGTTTGTGTCTCTAACCAAAGATGTACTCAAACTAATGGTCGCGAAGTGAGTGCAGAACAAGAGTTAAGAAAATTAGTGAAAATCGTATTTTGCTATTGAAGTGCAAACGAATAAACAATTCATGTGTTGTAAAGAAGGAGTCGAATAATTCAGAGCATTAGAGATAATTTGTTACCTAAACTAACCGAATAAATCACAATATTTTACTTCATTTGGTTTTATCGGTTCCTCTAAACTACTGGCGTTTAGTGAGTGTGGCACTCCCACAGTAGCAAAACTCAAGACTCGAGAGCACAGTTAACCGGCACTGAATTGGCGAAGAAGAGCACCATATAACTGGTAGGACACAAATGAACACATAGTGAACACGAGAACAATAGTGATGTTCACTAAAAAGTATTTTATGTGATTTCCCTGAGGAATGTCTCATAGACTGGAAGTCAAGCATTGAGTTAATGCTATCGGGAGACAGACATTTGCGTTCACTTTAGATCACAACTCATCCTCTGGTGTGAGTGTGACGTAAGACAACACATAAGTCAGTTTGGGTTTCGCGAGATTGTACTTGCAATTAACGGCACTCGAATCGGACGCTTCTCACAATCCCCACAAGACCTACACCCGGCGCTCATATAATGCCAGCCATTCATAAGTCATATCAATTGATTACTTATGAGTTGAGGCAAACAAATAAAAACATATAATTATCGGATCGATATATAAACGCATTTAACTTTTATTATCGCGAATATGACTGAAGCTATAAATGCATTACATTCGGAGAACAACACAAATGTTAGAAAACATTTCTCTTCTCTTCATATGACTCTCAATAGGATTCGGGTCGTAAAACAATATTATTATCTTTTGCTTTAATATGGGGTTTCGTAATTGTTTTAAACCAATTTCAACCAATTCTTTCAAATGAATTCACATTATATGAAAATTCATTAAAAAAAACTTATTTCTTAGATTTTTCTTTTTATTCAAATAATTTGCAAACAATTCTCTAATTCTCTTTTTTTGTGTAAATAAAAAAAATGAAGTTTTCATTAAAAATGAGTAATTTCTGCAAACATTGATAGAAAATATTATAATTCTTGAAATAAAGACAACAAATCTGACGCTTTTAACAATGGATTGAATGAGAAGTTTGTTTAGATTACGACTATCTTTGAATAGGAATTCATATAAAAGTTTTATAGAAAATAAGTACACTTTTGAATAGAAATGAAAAATGTATTTGAAATCAAATATGAATTTCAATACCACTTCACGATATGGTGCGTCCGCTTTCCTAAACACAGCAATAGTTTGAATAAACAAAATCGTTGTTTAAAATTCATTTCATCGGAGAATAAAAAAGCAAATATACGAACTTATTCTGTGTTCAATACATACCGACACTGACTAATGTTATGCTGTTATCAAGAATATCCTTCTCTGTTAATATTTGTTGTGGAGAAACAATCTTTTGATAATTGATGTAAAACCCGCCCCCTTTTATAGTACGCAGAGCTTCGACTGTAAGATCAGAATTGACAAAAATGTTAAAAAAAAGTTTCAGTCTTATAGTCTATGGAATTGATTTTTGTATTAATCGGAAGGAATAGAATGAAAGATAATCTTAAGAATAAAAGACAACATTTAGTAATAACTCGAATAAAATCTCTGCGTTTTTAGTAATAAATGGGTATTAAATGAGACATAAGTGAGACATACATTCATTCTTAAAACAGTTGGCTTTTAGTGCTAAGTCCAGAGCTGTCATCTCGTCGGGAGTGAAGAACAGCGAACAGATGACCGCCTCTTCAAACACGTCATTAATCTCAGATTCGCTGAGTTTTGCCAAAGCATTGATATCTTTCTTGAAAAGCGCTTCTGTTGTCGTCTTAGCAGATGACAGTCCGGCCTCTATTGGAACAGATCAACAAATTGTGAGCATTGTTAAAACAAAATACTATTTTTAGGAAAACCTCCATGCACAAGAAGTGTCATTTCTTCTGCTAGTTTTGTTTGTAAATGCCAGGGTTTTGGGTCCCGGAGTTGTTTTTGAAACATTTGCTCGATTTCAGAGTCAGATCGAAAGGAAAACATTTTCATTAAGCCATGAATTTGAGTGTCGTTTTGGCGCTGAAAAAACTGAATCATTCGTTCAAATTAGAGCTCAATTTTTTACTCGAAGTTTTATTTTTAATTTTTGAAATACGCCATAATTTATGAGAAATTATAACTAAACTTTAAATAAAACATTTTAGTCTCTAAACCAGGGATGGGATGATATTTGTGATATTCTGACCCTTGAGGTGACGTCTGGATTCAATAATTGTCTTAAAATACTATATAAATCGCTGTCATCTTTCATAAGTTTAGTTCGTTTCCATTGCTGTTTGGTTTGCTTTTTGTAATGCTTTTTGATTCCCCTATCAGTTCTTAATTTGGGACCTCTACCAAAGGGAAAGTTCAGAGTAACCATAAGGTATAGGATTACACCCAAAGAGTAGACATCAGATATGAATGGATCAAATGGTTTGGCATCAATACAACAATACAGATTTTCCGGCGAAGAGTATTCATGAGTGCCGGTAAATATGTCCGTATAAATTACATTATTGTCCGAATCGATTGCAAATTGAGCCAAACCAAAGTCAGTGAGTTTGACGACACCTTTCTTTAAGAGCACGTTATCGGGCTTAAGATCTCGATGGACGATACCATTGTATTGCAAATATTCGACGGCATCAACTATTTGTAAGGACCATTTTTTAACATCTTCCAATTTTAGTCTCTCTTTATCTTCAATTAGAGTAATGAGATCTTTTCCTTCGGCGAATTCAGATACGAAAAAGAGAAACTTGTCGTCCATTTCGATGATTCGATGGGTTCTTACGATGTATTCGTGAGACACAAACATTGAAATTCGTTTCTCATTTTGAAGTTCATTAAAATCCTTATTAGTCTCTTCGTTATCACTATCTTTGAGTCGAATTGCTTTCAATGCCAAAAGAGATGACCCCGACTTAACCTTATATACCTCTGAAGAACTGCCTTTCGCCAAATATGACACAATGGCTATGCCTTCACTCTTCAAGTAATCGATGGCATCGGACGGAAGATTGTCTTCAGTTTCATTGAATTTTCGTCTCTTCGATCCGTTCCCTCGACTCATAGTTTAATAAGTTAACCAAAAATTTTAACCGAAGAAAAGGGTTTCAAATGAATCGATATTTATATTGATTTCAACTTTTGATTGATACTTAGGACTCGAGTTATGCTCACAATTGGCGGTCAAAGTAACAGATTTTTAGAAAATAAAAAATTACTTTGAATTAAGAGCGAGCTCATAAGTACTCTGTATTTACAGATATTTAGCACCAGATTTTTAATAATACTATTTTTATCAATATTAGTGCTATAATTGAATTGTTACAATGCTTGCAAGATATAAAACGAGCTTACTTGATACAGATTATAAGGAGAAGTCCTGTCATTATTCAAATAAATAGCCTTGTCTTCAGTTTTGCCAAACTTGGTTCCTTTTTCGTTAGTTAGTATAGGTATAAACATTCCAAAAACCTGTTTTCCAGATACTTTTCTGATGAGGTCATGACCGCAATGAATATTAATTGTTTGGTCAATACCTCCGATCTATTGGTTAACAATATTTCAATAACTTTCAGGATATTAAACGGGAAATACCTGAAAGTTTGCGCCATATTTATGGTGTAAATGAAGCCAATCATAGGATTGGAACAATTGATACGCGAATTCAGAGAGACAGAGTCCAGTCGTTTCGAGTCTTTCTTTAATGGTTTTACCGATCATTGTGGTGACCCTCAGATGACGGCCAAAACTACTCATGAAATCGATTACATTCTTATCCGAGTACCATTCGCTATTTCGACAAATACTAAACGAGAGGCAAATCATTTAAATTCAGTTTAAACCCTGATTCTTACGTATATTGTCCAAGTGCATCTTTCCTGCCTCTATCCGTCCACATATACTTTTTATGATTTTCAAAAATTCTATTAACACTTCTTTCAATACTGTCCGCATATTTCTCAACCGAAATCTTGTCAATTAGTGGCCTGTCTTCAGATTTACCGCTAGGATCACCTATTCTGGCGGTGGAATCGCCAATGAGTATAATGACCCGATGACCTAATCGTTGCAAATTGAGTAAAGCGATTAGCACTAAGAGGTTTCCCACGTGAAGACTATCAGCGGTGGCATCAAATCCGGCGTAAATCGTTTGTTTCGTAGACAATAATTGGTTTACATTCTCTCTGATCATAAAGAATGATCCTGATCAATTGTCAATAGTTTTAAAATAGTTTAAGTAATGGACTGACTTTTGTGGGAAATGGGTTTTAATGATTCCTCTATTTTGAAGCCAATCGTAAGTATTTGTATTAAAATATCGATTATTTATATTATTATTCAAATTATTTAAACAAATATTTTGATACAAAAAAGTATCGCATCTTTTGAGTCGATTTTGTGTTACAAATAATGAAAATAAAAGTCTTCGTTCAGTTTTGAGTCTGAAATGAGTAATAAAACAATTAAAACATTTAATAAATAATCAAAATAAGTGATGGATTGGATTAAAATTGATTTCAATACCTCTTAATAATTATGTTTGAAATGTTTGAACACATGTTTTGTCGTTTGTTTTGATTTTTTACTTTAAATGTTTGTTTACATTGAGTTTGCGCTCAACTATTGCTTCAATCGATTCATTCAATTTGTGTTTTGTTTTCACAAATATTTTAAATCGTTAATTGCAATCAATTAATGAAAGCTTTGAATAATTTCATTAATAATAATATCGATTTGTTTGAACTCAATTCTAAGCAATGAAAGGACTATAATAAATGAAAATGAGTCTAAAAATGTCAATTCGTTTAACAAATTATGTTTTGATTTTAATTGCTCTTGGTTTATCTGAAACCCAAAGCACAGGAGTCCCAGTTTTTATGTGGAGAACTCAATCGTAAGATTGTTCTTGTTATTGATTGATTGATATTGATTATTGATTCAGTCAATTATTAATAAATTGTCTTATTTTCAGCCTAACTACAAATGCATCAAATTTGAACTCGAAGTCGACAATCACTCGAATCGGTTCTAATGTCTTTAGAGATGATTATCTGAATAATAGTCAAACGATTATAGCATTCATTCAAAACGATTTGAGTATTGAACAGTTTTCTACTGAAGACAAAAAGCGGTTCCAAACATTGAATCATATAATCAATGATCAGACACTCGAACCGGTATTTCATACCAAATATCATTAAATTTATATTCGTTTCTATTATTTGATTTCAGACACTTCTGACCGATGTTTTAGATCCGAACGAAGCTCTCAAAGACTTTTCGACTCAAGAAATAAAGGATTTGAATATAAATAATGGAAACAAAATTGTAATTAATTTACCGAAAAACAGTTTAGTAGAAAACGATGAACTCATCGGACAGTTGTTGACCGAAATCCGTCAAAACATATCGAGTGATGCGTTATATTTAGTGACCGGTCGTCACAATTCCCAATACGAAGAGAATCTCCAAAGCGGTGATCAAATGGTTGTCAACCATCGCTTCCGTCGACACATTTTGGCCGACGATTCGAAAAAACGTCGAAAAACTTCGGTTACAAATAATGAGGACAAGAGTCGATTGATAAACGTAGACAATTGTCTTTTCTTTTTTATGCGGACCCTATCCGTGGAGTCCACAAACTCTACGATTTTGATCACAACTTTCGATTCGTTTCGAAATAAACCGATAGTTAAAGACTCGAAGTGCTCCAAAAATAAAGGCGAAGAACCGGCTGTTCTCAACTTAACCTATCAGAAGACTAAGACTAAACTTACCCTCACATTAAGTATCGGACAAAACAAGAGAAAGTATGCAATGATTTTATTTTTACTCAATTGTCGCTAATTTTGATCCTGTTTTAGTGATTATTGGGAAATAAAGAAGGGAACGGCTATTTTGGTTGACTCCTCCCAACAGCCAACTATTTACGATTTGAACGTCGAAGACATAAACGCCGAAAACCAGTTTTCCTACAGTTGTTCCAAATTAACGATTGAGAGTAAAGTTGGGGATAAACCCAACAGTTTAGGTACAAAACCAATTGTTTTAATCGAAAGTTTAATTATATTCTTCATTAGGATTATCACAAATTCGTTTGGTTTTCAATGGCTTTCAGTTACAGCCCTTTGAAAATCCGATGAATAAAAAAGGAGACAAAACACCCAAATATTATGTCTTCGCCGACAGCTCTGATTGTCAGCAATGGATGACTTTAGGCCTTTGGATGGGATTAATGACACTTATTCTGATGACAATCGTCCTTTTGATCGGTGTCTATGCTCTCTGGAAAGTCAATACACCCGACACTTTTGAGAATCCCAAGGGAAAGCCATTAATAATCTCTAGTACTGAAGAGTAAATGTTCAAGTTCAATTATGTGTACTAAATTATTACTAATAATATATCGAATATCTGTGTTATCATCGAAATAGCTGTAGAATGTAAATAATCTAGTCATTTTTGTGAATATCTATTCCATTGATTACATCTGCTGTCAATTGATCTCAAGTTTTCCTCTAATTTATTGATTACTCCGTTTTTTTAGTCAAAATAAAAGCCAAGTTATGTTTGAATTGAGATTTTATTTGTTTTATAAAACGTGCTAAAGCAGGGATGGCCAAGCTTTTTGGCTCTAGGGGGTCTAGGGGGTGGTTGGTCAAAACTCTTCTAGGGGGTCTAGGGGTAGTTTTCCAAAAGTCGCTAAA
>JAQGCS010001058.1:0-15933 GCA_034702105.1 Fuscozetes fuscipes
GGGCGGGTGAGGTGAAGCACAAAACTATATACTACATTCTTACTTCGTAAACGTAGTAAAAAAACTACCCCCTAGACCCCCTCCCCCTACAAAATTTTTGAAAAGCCATCCCTGATCCTAATCATAAATCTATCAGTCGATTGCGAGAATGAATACAGTTAAAAACCAAGTTGAATTGCTACCATCTGATTTTCATCTTAAATGAAAATAAAATATGATCTCTGCTTAAGTAAACCTCTTGATCAATCATAAGGTTAATGATAAATTATGTGTAATGTTGAATTAATAAGCTGAAAATCAGTCAATTACCAAGAAATTGACCATATTATTGATAAAAATTTCAGCTATTTTAAAAAAGAATTTATTCAGATTTCAAAGAATATGTCGTCAAATATTAATACAGTATTCGATTCTTTTATAGAGAATTTCTCTCAAACACTCAGAATATTCATATTTGTATGAAATCGAAATTGAATTCAACCGAATTATCAAAAGGTTTCGATTATCATCTTTTAAAACAATTCTATTGAAAGATATCTTTCGGTGAATCATTTAAATGGATGTTTGATATTATTATCACTTAATTTATTATTATTTGTAATATCTTTTTGAATATTTTTTTAAAATTTGTAATCATTTCTTAAAACATTATCGAATGCTTGAAATTATAGATTTCCCGCAAAATGTTTAAGTCTTTAAAACTTGAATCTTAGGCAAAACAATTGAATTAAAAAATAACATTTGATTGAATGGAAGGCCAAGATTTAAACTGTAGTAAAGCAGTGAAACTGTATTATTTGGCACCGAAATACTTGGCACTGGTATAGGATGTCATCAAATCATTGGAAATATTTTAAATTTACAGTAAATGATGATTAAAATATTAATTTAAAAATTAATTACAATATTGTTCTCCAATTTATAGAAAAAGTGAACAAAACCTTTGCTTTTGTATCGAAAGGTAAAAAAGAGAGAAAAAACTAATGAATGCAATATTTGGTGACTTCCTATTACTGGCGTCCGATCTGTCGCTGTTGTAATTCCGCGAATTGTGAGTCACTCTGTCTTCGGTTTGAAGAGTAATGTGTTCTGAAGTAATTTCATAGCCCAACACTTCAGTCAAAACTATGGCTCGATTCACACTCAGAGCTGAAATTCAATAACCAATAATCATATTTTAATATCTATTGAATTGCGAGTAATCGATGCGAGAACTGACCATCTTCTTCGTTATCGTCCAAATTACTTGTTGGGTAGAAAGTCTTTTTCCTAGACTTATTCTCTTTCGCTGGCAATGGATTTGTTGGCTTCGATGACTCGAATAATTTAATACTAGCCTCGACTTCACCCAAAATATTTTTAGCTAAACATCTAATTCGAGTATTTTAACAAAAATTACAATAAATTATTGATTTTAAATCTTACGAATAGGTCCCGAAATCGTGTGAATCCAAAGCTTTTATTTTTAATCTGAAATTAAACTTATTTAATAAATATTTTCTTATAAATAAGGTTTGAGTAATAGGCAGTAATAGGCAGACCCATTCAAAGGTCAAATCTAAAATTCATCTCGCAAGAAATTCTAAGAAATCGCATTCATTCTGGTAATAAATTAGGGTTAGCTTTATATGAAAGAATTACAATTTCCAAGCACTAGAAAATCTTAATTTGTGTAAAGTATTTGTTATTTTGGTTTTTTGTAAAAATTAGTTGATTGCAGTGAATGTGTCTGTTCTGTCCATTTAAATGATTTAAAAATCCAAAAATATGTATGACCTCATTCCGATTCTATAGGGACTTGTAGTTGGCTCAGTATAAACCGAAAATTTGTCATTTGGTCGAATAATTCCTCGATTACTATTTTTGACCCAAGAGGTCAAAGATTGTGGATGTGATTCCAAATTGCATTCGAGCGTAACATCACTTCCTATCGAAGATCCAATCATTTGATTCGGTGGCCATATTAGTGGTGAAACTATTCCAATAAATCATATTTAAAACTATTTTACAGTTTTACAAATGATTATCAAATGCCATATAATCAGGGATGCCCAAGGGGGGGGGGGTTACTCGCTGACCCTCCTAGAGTCAAAAAATTAGGTAAAACCCCCTAATTACCCCCTAAAAACCCCTTAGAATTGTTCGAAAATTTAACATTACAGGTATACTTCCCTCTTTTTAGCCATTTTAGTTTATTTGTCCTAGTTAATAATCTAGTTCTTGTGTATATTCTAGAAAAAATATGCTGTTTTATCTTAACCTTTTTAAAGTTTTGAACACTATGATTGTAATGTAATTACAAGGATAGATAAGTAATGAGTTAGAGTAATGTGTAAAATTTTGGAAAAATATGAACACAGAAAAACACTGGTTAATTTAAAGGTTAATTTAGGACAAAATTGCTTTTACTCTATCCCTGTATCCCACTGAGGTTGTGGACCTTGCCCATCCTTGCTCATAAGTGACATAAATTATAGGAAAAATGAATTAATTGAGTCGAAAAATATTTTAATTTATTGGTTTTATTATTAAAGAGTTCTTTTCAGTTGAGTTGACTTTAAAAGAATTTTTTTTTGTTACTAGACTTTAGTTGAAGTGAAAAACTTCGGCTGAATATTAAGTAATCGATTGAAATATAAGATCGGGTCATAAACTGAGCCTTTCTTGCAGTCAATGTTAAGAACTAATAACAAAAATGAAAGACATACCCTTTTAACTGACAATACAATTATAACTATGTTTTAGTCTCTCATAGTTTACGGCACAGAGATACCAATCATGCAGGTCAATTTGAACAAATGTGACCAGAGGAGTTCTAGCACTCCATGGTTTCAAAATTATCGGAATACCCCAATCGAATCCATTTCGCTGTTTGGAGTTATTTTGCGTCAAAATCCTTCTTTGGTAACTTAACTGGTTTAAGTGAATCAGGGATGGCCAAAGGGGGTCGACCTCTTACCCCCTAGAGTCGAAAATTTTTGTTTTACCCCCCACCCTAGAATTTTGAAAACTGATTACTGGTATACCCCTCGCTGCCGAGCGAGGGGGAAATTTTTTTACCTTAGTTCACCCCATTGTGTTTTTATTTTTGTTTTTTTATTTGCCTAGAATAAGTTAATTTCTATTAAAAAGTGGTTTTAACGACTTTTGGAAAAACTAATCCCCTAGACCAATTTTGAGTGGCTATCCCTGAAGTGAATTTAAACTGGATTTCGGTCTTAATAGCTGAAAAAGTGTCCCTGTTTGCGACCAGGAATGGTCAAGCTCGGCAGCTCTAGGGAGGTTTTTCACCATTTTTTCGAGAAATATTTTCAAAATTTTCGTCTCAAGGGGTATTTTGAATATACAACCTTGGTTTTCCCTTACTTAGATCCTAGAATTTGATGGTCCTTGATTTAATGTATTTTTATTCGTTTTTCAATCCTAATCGACGATCAGAGTTTGGATACAATTTGAGTTCTTTTAAAAGAATGGCAACAATTTATACCAATAAATATTTTAATATTGATTTATTTTACTAGTTTTTAAAAGCATTTAAACTCTAATATTTGTTTCTAAGAAGTAAATCCCTAATAGCCTTCGAAATATAGACCCGAGGGGTTAGGAACTCCTTCCGCGGGATAGTGGAGGGTTTATGGATTGATTTTTTAGGACGTGGAAGTAATGAGGGAATCCCTGTGCAGATTAGATCATCTCTCAAATCTCTCCATTAAACCTCTTTATTGCAATAAATTATACAAAAATTAATATTTTCTGCCAAAGTATTCTGTTTTAATAATAAAATCTAATTAATTAATTTATTAGTAAATTATTAAATGATTGCCATTAAAAGAAAAGTGTTAAAAATATATGTAATGTATGTATATAAACATTAAAATGGTGAATCTTTTCTTTTTTGAAGGATTAGTGGGATTGCAGGGATTCCCTAAAGGAATAACCTAGCTGGGATTAGGGAGCGGTTGGAACTGAATATTTAGATGATGGCGGGAGTGGTTGAGATTTACTTTTTTATACTTTTCTTAGACTAATCTCTGTTCTATGTCGATGTATTAAATACCAAGGTAAAATTTTTAATAATGAAGTGAGTGCCCAACAAAAAAATTCAATTAATTAACTTTGATATGAACTTAGATAATAATAAATTTAGTAGAATTCAATAAATTATGTAGGCTCAAACATGAAAAAGGACAAGAAAATTATAGAATTTAGTCGAGAATTCCCATTTGTATTATGAGCAAGGTTTAAGTTGCTAGTAATTCAGACATAATATTACAAGTGGAACATTTGGTCAAGATAAAGAAAGTTTTGATGATTATAATGATTCATGAATATAATAAGGAGTTTTGTATTAAAGTCTTCTCTTTTAGTTTAGTGTTTGTGTGAACTCTAGCGTTGGAGTCATCTATTGATCTGTTGTTTGATCTGAACGAAGGAAATGAGTCTCAATGGGAGTATAGGGATATCGTTCGCTTGTTTATGTCATTAGGCATTTATTGATTGATTCAATTTGACACTCACTTACATTTCACTCCTAAAAAGATTCTTTTGCTTACAGCCGGTGGTATCCTATAAGTTGATTAGACATTCAAACAAATATAAGATTGAATCTTCAGTTTTTATCCAACTATTCGTATAAAAGTCACGTAAATTACATCAATAATATATTTATTACTATTCATCAAAAATAGTTTCCAAAACAATTGGGTAATGACTTTGTGTCTCAATATATATATATATATATAAACAAATCATTAACCAGAATGATTCCACTTCTCTCCTATTAATACAATACAATTGTATAATTCCAATAATGTGTGCGAACCCACACAACCCTCCAAATCTACACAAACCCACAATACAGTCAACAATCGAATTCTTATTGCAAACCATGAGAAGTCATTTTTTGACCTCAAAATATTTAATTTAAAAGTTGCAATTTAGTTTTGTTCAAAGAAAAAAAGATGAGATAACTTTTGTAGCTATCTTTTCATATTAGCTAATGCCATGCAAATTTTTGCAAGTTCTGAAAATTGCTTTACACTTCCACCATTTTTCATTATCTAGATAAAAAAAATTGCTTTAAATGAAATTTAACTTCAAAACAAATTTAAACTAAATTAAACGTAGATCAATTTAGCTGTTTTTTTTTATCAGAAACCTATAAATTTTTGTACAAATGTACGCTATATTTACTTATTCACCTCAAAAACAAGATTACGATTCAATATGGCAGCCTCTCACCCTGACCCTTTTCTATCATCAAAAGCGACCCCTATCCAATTGCGGACCTTCAATATCCCTTCTCTTTACAACATGAGATAAAACCGAAAAATCGATAGAAATTGAATAAAAGGAAATCATTGAAAGCCTCAAATTCTTTTACTAAAAGGTTGTAAACAAGAATAAATCAAATATCAATAAACATTTGATTTTCCCAAATAAAACTCAAAGTTTTTTTTTCGTGCGCTTATATATAATATAATTATAAGAGTTTCTTATCATTTATTTTAAATAAAGTCTATTTTTTAATATAAAAAAAATATTACTATAGAATGAAAATAAGCATTTTAAAAGTAAAATTGTCATTTAAATATGAAAAAGCAAGAAAACTTACCCATTAGAGGCGATGCATATATAAGCCCCTAAATATATAAAAAAAATTTAATTGAATTCAAGTTTTTAATAATGAAATGAGTTTTTGTAGATTTTATTCATTTGATTGACATTTCAAAGCCTGAGTTGTGTTTGGAATAAAATCTTCCATTTTTTTCATTTTTTCAAATTTCATTCGATATGAGAAGAGATAACTTGAATGACATGAAAACAAAACGAGAATTGATTACAAAATTAATGCGTGGAAAGGGATGAAAAAGGAAAAGGATTTTTGTGGACATGACCTAAAACAACAAAATCTTAAACTCTTTGATGTTATATAAGACACAAAAAATAACTGAATTCTGTAAAATAGACATTATATCATATAATCATAGATTTTTATTTGGATTACACACATATACTATGAATGGGTTTATGTTTTAAATCAGTTTTTGCTTCTATTTTCTCAAATCTAATTCACTGAAGACTTCAAACATTGAAGTTTACAAAAATAACCGTAAAATAAGGCATAAACAACAGCTCAGCAATAAATACGTTTTCAAACGTATAACAATCTCCAAATTATTTAAGAATTGAATTTAAACAAGGGTTGAGCAATTTCATCAATCAACTTAGTGAGCTGGAAGGATTATAGGAGCAAGGGTATATGGTTATAGCGTTGATCAATTTTGAGCTAAATGTAGTTTAAATGGGGGCTCCAAAAATATTTTAGAAAAATGATAAATATGTGTGTAATAAGAGTTCAAATCAAACCTCAAGGACTATAATTTAAAATTTTTAGGAGAAGTGGTTGTTTATGTTGTGCTCCTCCCTCTGGTCAACTCTGATTTTGAAAAAAATAAAAAATCGAGATCTAAAAAATGAAAACTATATTTTTTATTATTTACGAATGATATCTAACTTTTATTAAATTGAAAAGTTAGAACAAGATTAATGAATGCTCATTGTGATTAGTTAGATTCAAGATGAATTACGAAAATTGCTTATGTTAAAAAATGAGTACCATGAGCGGAAATTAATTTTGCTTTCTAAGGAAAGTGAATTGAGAATAGAGTATAGAGAGTATAAGTCTATGTAAAAAAAGTCTATTTGTATAAGAACATATTTTGCTAATAAAACCAAATTTTAATTGTTGAATCAAATTATTCAATAATTATTTCAACTAGACATGTATTCTTTTTCCATTATTTTTGATATTTAAATTGTTTAATATTTGGTTCTTGCAAAAAGATGGGAAAATATACTAACCCATATGAAGACGGGTTACTTTAGTTATGTTTAAGTATTGCCCATCCACTGTATTAACTGTAAAGAGGTTAAAAATTTCCTTAAATCTCATCATTTAAGTCAAATCACAATAATATAAATGAAATTTTAGCAACCATCACCATTAATACTTGTTTTCCCCTATACAAAATGTTTGCAAAAATTGACCTTTTTAGGTCTTTTTAAATTGCTTGACCTCATCAGGAGTATAGGGGAGGGTATTTTGGTAGGGTTTCTGGGCGATGGGTGAATTCTCGAGGGGGTATGCCAAAGCCGCGCGAACCTAGGGGGTTTCACCAAAACTTTTTCAAGTCCGGGGGTTTTGGGGTGACTCCCTTCACTATTTTTGTCTTCAATAGGGTTGGCCAAAATAGAAATTATTTTAGGGGAAATATTTCTAGAAATTATTAATATTAGCGAGAAAGTTTCTAGTCTATGGTAGGCTCACATTAAAATTTTAGCCTATGGGAGGCCCATATTAAAAATTTCTGATGTTTTGTTGGCCATTTATGCTCTGTGATCTCGCGGATGGCATTAGATCATCTAAAATTGTATTAAATACATTTATTTTCAGGATTTTCAGGAATTTGTATTCAGGATTTTTACCAAACCCAATGAAAGTATTTTTAAAACTTTAATACTAGTTTTTTACATAAATTTACATAAATTATACATACCTTTCACTCAAATGGTGATTAATTGATTTACACTTTTTCTAATGTATTCATAATTTTGTAATATTTATGAACATTTCAACAAAATATCACAATAATTAAAGATTATATGGTAAAGATTATTTACAAATTATATGACCAATCACTTTGCATTTTGTCCAAAATTTAGATTTATTTTTCGTTTTTGCCATTAAAAAAACAATAGATTGACCTAATTTAGCTAAAAATTATGTTAAATGTATTAAATAATTTTACGTAATTAATTTTTAAGCAATGGGAGGTCCATTGAATTTTCAACATATAATTTTATTACATAAATCTACTCGGTTCACTTCAGTTGTTATTTTGGAATAATTTAAAAAAAAACAATTTTTTTTAATATTTTTTAAAACTATTCAAAAATTTCTCAAGGGAAATTTTTAATTTCTACCGAGAAATATTTCTCGAGAAACTTTCTAGGAAGTTTCTCTTAGGCCAACCCTAATCTTCAATCGATAAATGTTTAGTCTTTTTTATAAGTGTCAGATAAATGCATAAATGATTTATAGCAAAATACTTCTTATTTTGATCAAGACTTGAACTTGAACATTTCTAATAATTGTTTGCGATTATTAATCAAATCGATTATAACAGACCTTTTGGCTGTAAATGAGAGCTTGCATTTGGTTGCATATCAATAGGCTGTCCGTCTTCTCTTCTCCACTGAATTTTAGGTTTAGGAAAACCAGTAGCACTACATCTGAGGCTGACTGGTGAATCTTCCCTGACCTCTTCGTCAGAGCTAGTATATTTCTCAACAAAACGAGAGGGAACTGAAGTTACAAGAATTGGATTAATTCGGAATTTTTTAGAAATTATTTGAATGCATACCAACGACATGTAAAAACCCAATTTGGCTTTTCATAGGAACGGTATTGATTTGACACATGTATTGCCCGCTATCTTCTTCTCGAATGTCATAAATATGGAGATAGAAAGTGGTGCCGGCGTGACTGTTAACTTTAAGCCGGTCTGGTCTGAAAATGACTTTGTCGTGCAAAGCTAATAGAGTGTGCTTGTCTTTGTGGAACCAGGCCACCTAAAAATAATCCGAGACAAATTGGCTTAACTTTTGATATAAGAAATACAAGATTTTGAATGACTCCTGAAATGACACTTTCGTGTAGGGCTTTATACTAATGCCATCAAAAAGATAATCAAAAAGGCTTTGATTTACTTGATGTCCCTGCTTCAAGTTGTGAACAATGCATTGAAAAGTGGCATTTCTGCCGACAGACACCGTCACGTTGCTGAGAGTGTCAGCAAAATATGGCAGATCATCGCTGTGAATGTCTTTGGCATCTATGGCCCAAAACGAGCTCAGAGTAAGTGAGTCTGAAAAGCATTAGTCGGATGTTAGAGTTGAGTCATTCATTTGCATTAAATATGCGTCACTTTAGTTAATAGTGAGTGAATGGAGTGCAAGACATTAGCATATCATATGAGAGCAGTTAACTTACATGTTATATATGCGCACAGTTTGAGGGCATAGTTGTCAAGCGTTAAGCCGTGTTTGGAACCACTTTTCAAAACTTTAATCGTATTCATCGTTGTCTGCAATGGTCTGCTCTCCACAACTGTGGTGTGTGTTATGCTTATTGTCTACTTGTGTGCGTCGATTGAGACGTCAAACATTAGGGTAGAGATGAGTAAAGCAATGATAGATCAAATTGTTTAGTGTTAGTCAAAGACCAGCACAACTGGTCGACAGCACTGACAACACGTTTAATAGTTGAGCATTGATTCGATGTTTCGACGATTAGACTCAGTGCTGATGATGTGCACAATTAAGACTAAGAAATGGGAATGGCGTCTCATATTTAGACTCGTTTTTATCCAGTATTTGGTTCCGTTCGATCGGCACTGGTATGACTAGTAGTGTGGCATAAGTTGGCATTTTGTGTGTATCTTAAGTTACGCCAATATTGGAGTGAATGCCTCTGCAATGAACCGATCGATAACAGTGACTGACTATCCACGAGTAATAGCAACATCTTATTCACTTTTGTGTACATCCCAGCACTACAGTCATACTGGCAGTGCAAGTGATGCTTGGCTCAAGTTGCGCCTCATATCACTAGTTTTCCCCTTAGAAATATGTCACGACTTCTCTGTCGATCAATTGTAAGCCAATTGGAACGACTCGTCTCCGCTCTGAGCAAAAGAGCCAAACTCTTATTTACATACATTTCACACAAATTCTTTACAACTCTTTAAATGATTGGATTCGAGTTGTATTCGACAATACTTCCAAAACAACAAAACATTTATATATTGAATTCAAAATCAAATTCAACGAAAAGCCCTTATTTTCGTTCAATAGTTTGTAATGTTTGTAATGTGAGGCCAAAAGTGAAAGAAAGCATTAAATTAATATATTTTATTAGTTATCTATAAGTCAGTCCTAATTATTATCTGTTTATTAAGCGTACACTACATAACCATAGATTGCAATACATTGCTATACATTGCAATCAATTGTTGTTAACTTTAATAAATGAAAGCCAATATCAGGAATGGAAGACCTAATAAACACAACAACTTTTATGAATCATATCTCATGAATCATAGACTAGCGTTGGATTATAAATGATTCCCTTCTTTGCAACTCTTCCCAAATCCAACACAAAATTCTTATTACATTTGTTTATCAAAACAATACTTTATTTATTTGAACTCAAACTTAATTGATTTTCTTCCTTTATTCTAGGCTAATATGCTATCTAGCAATTTTAAAAGGTAAAAGTTTCTCGAGAATCTCTTTGAAAGACCATCGCAGTACAGTGTAGTTTGACAAATGTTTTTAGATTTTAATGAAATTTTAACCATAATTAGAGCATACAATGAGATGAAGAAATATGCAAAAAAAAATTTTTATCCTATCTTGATTATACTATCTTGATTATTTATTGAGATATTGACAATTTTTGTAAGAGTAAATATTTTAGAATTTTTGATATTTTTATGAAATAAAAGCTTATTTTGGTATTATTTACATTATATTTATTCACAACTAAAGAACATTTTTTAACCTTAAATTACCAAAATTTTCAAAAAATTGAATTTTCATTCACAAATTCTAGCGCCAAACCATACTCACTGTTTTCTCTTCGGAATCTTATACATATTAAAAATATTTATTTATAAAATGAACCCTACTTTTGCTGTGGGCATCGTTAGGCGTCATGTGAATCATGTGATAATCAATGTTTGAAAATTTTATTCATATTTTTATGTCATAAGTTATGAGTCATAACATAATTGTTTAGATCAATATTTCCCTTTAATTAATAATCTTTTTCCTAGTCTCTACAAGGATGTTTTGGAATTTTTTTCAATATCTCATCTGGTTTTGGTGTAATTTGAATTCGAAGTGTTCGAACTATTTAATGGCAAAAGTGTTAGGCAAATTTTCACATATTCTTTTATATCTTTGCTTATAGATTATTATGAAAACAATTTAATTTGATTTCTTGAGCATGAATTTCAAACCCTGTGATGATGTTTTAATAAATTGGTCAAGATTATTGTCAAGTATTCTCAAAGATATCACTTCTAAATCGTTTAAAAAACAATTAGAACTTAAGCAAATAATAAATTTTAGAGAATTAATTAGTGCAGGACAAAACAGATTACGGCAGTGCACTGAAAATTTATTTTCAAGGCACTTTTAAGCCAGGGGTTCTTTAAACTCAGGGAATGAGGGGAGAGATGTTTTTTAATTAGGGAGATCAGGGTATGAGTACGACTACAGATAAAAATCCCCATTTTTCTTAATTGGCTCTAAATCCGGTTAAATTGTCTTAATTTAGTTCAAAGAGAATTACTTTGTTATTTAGTGTTTAAAAATGATACATTATAAATTTTATCAACATATCAACAATTTATCCAAGGATAAACAGTATTGTTGTCAATCTCATTTAATAAGCACATAATTATTTGGTAATAATTACGATATAGAAATAATTACTTAATGGATACTTTCATTTTACTTTCATAAAAGGATTTATTGTATGCAAATATCTGATTTCTACTAGTACAAATTTGCAAACGAGTCGCAGGACTTTTTTTGAGTTTATTAGTTGATATGAAATGTAATAAAAGCTGAAAATCTTTTCTATGCTCTTATTTTTTTGGATAACAGTTTTCAAATTAGTAATATTGACCAAGATTACATCAAAAGAATTGATAACAAAATTATTGACTCTTTATTCAGAGATTTGTTGTAAACTAATTAAAAGTATATGAAATTAATAAAAAATTGAAAATCTAAAAGAAGCTATCCCTAAAAATAGTTTTATAAATTATATCTTGTAAACCAGGGATGCCCAAGCTCGGAGACTCTAAGTGGGGGTCTAGGGGGTGGTAAGGTTAAAAATTCCCCAAAAAACACAAAGGGGGATTAAGGTAAAAAATGTTCTGTCTCGCTTCGTTGGGCGACATGCTAGTAATGTTAAATTTGTCAAAATTTTAGGGAAGAGGTAAAGCCAAAATTTTCGCCTCTAAAAAGAGTCTTTACGAGTATTTGAAACTCATTAGGGATTTTACTAAGAATAATTGCTGTAAAAACGTATTCGTGAATTTTCAAATCTATTCAGGGTTTGATTTCCTTACAGAATAGGTTACAAATTATATCTAAATACTAGTTATTTCTAAACTTCTTTTTTACGGAAATACACTTTGCCTTGAATTTGATGGGACGGCCAAACACTTCAATTTGCCAAATGTATTGTTAGCGCGATTTGCTTTCATTTTTATTTTGTCTTTAATGTCATTTATATAAATAAATACATATTTTTGTATTTATTTAAAATATAATTGAATTTTATGATCAAACAATGATTTTATATAATATATTCATAAATAAACTAATTGTAAAATAAAATATTTTTAAATATAATTATTTGAATAGAGATCATTAATAATCTAAATAAAAAACCCAAAAGAGGATTGAAGAAAGGATAAAAGTTCACTCTCTATTAGCCGAATCCTAACCAGTTGAATTTCGATTCGCCAAATATCTATTGGTGGAAAATCTTTAAGTCGAATACCAACTTGCTAAATGCCAAAAAAATAAAATGATTAATAGTATCTATGACACATACTTATATCTAGGATCCAAAATTTACTTCTCTATTGTTTGCTAATAATAATTAGTTTCAATTTATTTCAACTAAAAAACATCTTTGAACTTTATTGTCCATGCTATCGCTATTAAATTGACTATGTTAATCTTGTTACATCAAGTGTTACCTCCTGCGCAAACATGAATAATAAAACAAATATTTTTAAAGTTCTGGACATAAATCCAAAGCTTATGGTGTTTTTGTTATCATTTTGTTGTTAAGGGATTCTTCTGATTCTCCTTTCGGATAAACACATTAAGTTGTTCGGCAAATATGATATCAAATTTTTTCGAGTGGTAATTTTCGTCGAATTGAAATTCGACATGTTGAGACTCGACGAGTTGAGAGGATACCAAGGATAAGCTATCCAGCTATCCCAAAAGTAATTTTCTTTCTTATTACAAGTTATTAATGGTTTATTTATTTATTGATAATTTTTCATTTTTACTGACCTATTAAAAATTGGTGGCAAAATAGAGGAGGTTGTATTGTTTTGGTTTAACTTAAATACAATTTAAACTAATTTAAGCTAAAAGAATAGGATTTATTCAATTTTGGCATTTCTTCATTTGGTTTTTTTGGAGTAACGAATAAATTCGACAAAAATTTTAGCGATTAAACACTTCAAGTATTTAAAGTAACACTTCCAGTAACATTTTAAATGAAAACTATTTATACTCGGAGTCTATTTAATTCATAAGTCAGTTTTAATTGGAGTCGAGTTTTATAATATAAGTGTAGCAGTTTCTTTTCCCAGCATTGCATGCACCTTATAGAATTGATACAAAGATTTTTTTTTAAATTTTGATTTTGATCAAGTTTGATCGTATAAATTAAACATTTTATAATAAATAATTTTATAAAAATGATCAATGGTCAAGTGAATTTTTTACAAATCAAAATTTAGTATAACCAGAATTTAGTTTGTCAAAATTTTATTAGAACATACATAATATATTTAGTGGTTAATTACTGACCATTTTAAATATACAGTTAGTCGGAAAACACAGAAGACTGGTTTTGGTTGATTCGACCATGTTAATCTTTGAATTTTTGAATGATTTTTTTGCAACTATAGAATTTGACCACGAACCTTTGATAGAAAATATTTTTTGAATTCCTAGTTCATTTTACTTTTAAGGTGCTTTTTAGATAATTGACCATATCTTAAAACAAGGGTTCGATTCAAACCTAATAGCACTACATCTATAGCCAAAATTTATTTGCTTCTCTCAATTCACTCAAGAATATGCCTAAATCCTCACGAGGATTTGGGCACATCCTTGTTTATTATCATTATTCTCTCTTAGGTAGCTCAATATCAGCTAGAATTTAGAACAGCCTCAACCCTTTTCCCTCAAAATTGCTTAAAAACTGTCTTCAACAATGAATTTTAAATTTTCAATATTTTTGAAAGCGGGGCGGGGGGCGGGTGGCCTAAGCACAAAACTATATACTACATTCTATAGATGTAGTTAAAAACGTGTGTTTTGTTCAGAATACGATTTGTTTGATAACTTGTGTAGAGTATTATTGACACGAATTTGCATATAATTAACAAAATTATTTTTTCTTTGCGGAACAGCCATTATAGGTGTTGTGTCTCTTATGCTTCAATGTCTTCTGCGAGGGTCGTGGCAGAGACCGGCGGGTCTATACTTGTCATTCGTTGGCGGTATGTTTGCGCCAATTTCTATGATTGCCATTCGTTCGCGTCTATCGAAGATCATTCACGAGGACGAGACGGGCAAAGTGTTTAGTCTGATGGCCACAGTCGAGTCAATTACCCCAACATTGGCCTCAGTTTTCTACTCAAGCATTTTTGCCTATAGTATAGACACATACCCTGGTATGGCCTTCCAAATCGCGGCGTTTATTCTCTTTATACCATTGATTGTCTTCATATGGATAGACATGTATTGTTAACATTTCTTTAGTGGAATTTTATAACTAAATAGTCTATAAACCAATTCATTCATTATATTTAAATATTTTAGTAATTTTACAAATTTATTGTTTTATAATTTAAATGAAATTTTCTTTTCGGTTATGAATTGAAATACTATTATAACAAATATTATTCGCAAACTTTTAAATTGTATTTTGTTTTTCAATCGAATTATATTAAAATTGAGATTTTTTTATATAATTCATTAATTAATTCAAAATCACTTATTATTAAAGTAATATCACATTGAATCGATAGTAGATATCAGGGATGGGCGGGGTTTTCAAGCTTAGGAATTAGGGTTCGGATAAAATGACAACCCGAAGCGCCAAAGCGCCATATTCTTTTAAAATAGCCATTTTCCCGCCTAAATCCAGTTTAAATTATTCTTAATACAGTTAAAATTCAGTTAAATATACTAAATTAACCAAAATGGTGTGAAAAATGACGGATTATGAGGAAAATTGGCAAAATTTAGGGCATATAGTTTTCCATCTTTTTTGTTTCAATATTTTTAGAAGTAATAATAATAATAATTTATTAATTCATTAAGACACTGTCAATGAATACAATTATATATAATAATAATCATACAAATGGTTTACAATTAGTTAAAAATGATTTAGTAGAGGGAGTTCTGTGATTTTGCTCAGGAGAACTTCTGAGAACCCCTATGCCCATCCCTGATAGACATGCTGATTCAAACATCCGTTTGAAGGATATTCACCATCAGATAATATTTGATCCAAAGTTTGATATTAAGCACAATCTCTGAATTAATTAAAAGTCTGTAATAAAATATTCATTAGAACTAATTAATGTCATATACAATCATGGTACTTTCATTGATATTAATTGAATGATATACTCATTTGACCTAATTTATTTAATGATTTAGGTAAGAGAGGTTGAATAACTAATACGTTGAATAATACGTTTGTGGTTCAGGGAAAAGGTTTTCTCAACACCAAACCCGATATTTTCCCCTTAAATTAGCGCTAAATTCTGGTTAATTCCAGTTTCCAACCATTTTTTGTCAGTTATTTTTGTTTCTAACGATTTAACCGATGAATTTAATTAGGGTAAATTTGATATACAGTCATTCATGACTCTTATGAAGTGACCAAAAACCAAAGGTTTACTTCATAAGAGAGATAATTCATAAGAGCCATAAACATAATTATGAATATACAATCGAACCTCGATTTAAGAGAATCATTGGTGCGGCCAAAATTATTCTCTTAAATCAAATTTCTCTTATATC